>JAJPUD010029013.1:0-14219 GCA_023553655.1 Myrmecobius fasciatus
AATTGTCAATAGTATAAAACATTTGGGAATCTATCTGCCAAGGAAAAGCCAGGAACTAAATGAACAAAACACTTTCCACAAAATAAAGTCAGACCTAATTGCTTGGAAAAATATCAAGTGCTCATGGGTAGGCCAAGCAAATATAATAAAAATGACAATACTATCTAAATTCATTTACTTATTTAGTGTCATATAAATCAAACTCCCAAGAAATTATTTTACAATCTAGAAAAAGTAGTAACAAAGTTCATCTGGAAAAAAAAAAGGTCAAGAATTTCAAGGGAATTAATGAAAAAAAAAATGAAAAGGAAGGTGGCCTAGCTGTGCCAGATCTAAAACTATATTATAAAACAGTGATCATCAAAACCATTTGGTACTGGCTAAGAAATAGAGTAGTCAATGAGTGGAATAATATAGGATCATAGGACAAAAGAGGCAATAACTACAGCAATCCAGAGTTTGACAAACTGAAAGACCCCAGCTTTTGGGATATGAACTCACTATTTGACAAAAACTGCTGGGAAAATTCAAAACTAGTAAGGAAGAAATTACGGCTTGCCCCACACCTAACAGCATGTACCAAGATAATGTCTAAATGAGTTCATGATTTAGACATAAAGAGTGAAATTATAAGCAAATTCAAGGAACATAGGATAGTTCACCTCTCAGGTTTCTGGAGAAAGAAGGAATTTGTGTCTGAAGAAAAAGTGGAATTCACAATTGAATACCAGATTGATAATTTGATTATATTAAGTTAAAAAGTTTTGATACAAACAAAACTAATGCAGAGAAAATCAGAAGGGAAACAATAAATTTAGAAATCATATTTACACTTAAGGGTTCTGATAAAGGCCCTATTTCTAAAATATATACAGATTTGACTCAAATTTAGAAAAATTCAAGCTGTTCTCCAATTGATCCAAAGGATATGAACAGGCAATTTTCAGATGAAGAATTTAAAACTATTACTAGTCATATGAAAAGGTGCTCCAAATCACTACTGATCAGAGAAATGCAAATTAAGTCAACTCTGAGATACCACTACATTTGTCAGATTGGCTAAGATGGCAGGAAAAGATAATGACGAATGTTGGAGGGGATGTTAGCAAACTGGGACACTGATAAATTGTTGGTGTGAAAGGATCCAAACATTCTGGAGAGCAATTTGGAACTATGCTCAAAAAGTTATCAAACTTGCATATACTTTGACCCAGAAATGTTTCTATTGGACCTATTTTCCAAAAAGATCTTAAAGGAGGGAAAGGGACCCACATGTGCAAGAATGTTTGTGGTATCCCTTTGTGTATTGGTTAGAAACTGGAAACTGAATGGATGCCCATCAGCTGGAGAATGGCTGAATAAACTATGGTATATGAATGTTATGGAATATTATTGTTCTGTAAGAAATGACCAGCAGGATGATTTCAGAACGATCTGGAGATTTGTATGAACTGATGCTAAATGAAATGAGCAGAATCAGGAGATCGTTATACATGGTAATAACAAGACTAAATGATGATCAATTCTGATGGACATGGTTCTCTTCAACAATGAGATGTTTCAAACCAGTTCCAATTATTCAGTGATGAAGAAAGCCATGTGTACCCAGGGAGAGGCCTCTGGGATCTGAGTGTGGACCACAATATAGCATTTTCATGCTTTCTGTTGATTTTTGCTTGCATTTTGTTTTCCTTCTCAGAATTTTTTTTCTTTGTACAACCGATTTTTTTTTTTGTGCAGCAAGATAACTATATAAATATGTATACATATATTGGATTTGTCATAGTTTAACATAGTTAAGATGGATTGGACTCCCTGCCATCTAGGGAAGGGAGTGAGGGGAAGGAGGAAAAAAATTGGAACAGAAAGTTTTGCAAGGGTCAATGTTACCCATGTGTATGTTTTTCAAATAAAATTTTTAATTCTTTTTTAAATAAAATAATTAATAAAATAAACAAAGAAATAGTGCACTCATAATTTTTAATAAAATAATTAATAAAATAAACAAAGGAATAGTACACATAATTTTCCAGTCACCAATAAAGTGAAGCTCCCATACTTTATAGCATGGCAATGTTGTCACTCACTTTCAATGAAGACAAAAACAGCATCATGGTCAGCTACCACACTGACAGTAAATCATGTAACTTGACAAGGCTATAAGCCAAAACTAAATTTAAAGGAGTTTTGACTTGTGACTTTTTTATTTGCAGATGATTGTACACTCAACAAAGTGCCTCAAGTCGAGAATCAACAAAATATGGACTAATTTTCTGCTACTTGTATTAATTTTATCTTTACAATTAACACTAATAAAACATAGGTGCTCTACCAGCCACCACAGCAGTATCCATATGTAGAAGTATTAGATACAGATAATTGAGAAATATTGAATGTTGATAAGTTCATTTCCCTGTCAGTCTATCTTCTAGAGATATGAACATAGATGATGAGTTTGATACATGTATTGCCTGAGCTAGATCAGTGTTTGAGAGTCTCTGAAGGGATGTGTAAAAGAGAAGTGGTATACTATTAAAGTGAAGGTCTACAGAACTTTTGTCCTGACCTCATTGTTACATGCCTGTGAAAGTTGGACAGTACACCAGTGTCATACCAGGAAGCTGAATCACTTCTATTTGAATTGAACAGAAAAGTTTTTGAAGATCACCTGGCAAGTAAAAGATACTGAGGTACTTTCTTTTGCTAAAATGCCATGAATTTAAATTCTATTGCACAAAGAGCAATCCCAATGGGTTGCCTAGATTGGTTGAATGCCAATTGTATGTGTGCCTTAAAAAAATTTAAAAAATATATTTTTTTTTTACAGAGAACTCACACCAGACAAAAACTCACAGGGAAGTCAGAAAAAAATATATAAGAATACACTTAAGGTCTCTCTGAAGAACTTTTTTAATAATTGTATTTAATGGAAGACATTTGAAATAGGACTCAGTCACCTTCAGCATGGATTATCTGCATTTAAGAAGGCACTGGGCTCTATGAATGCAGCAGAATGACAGTGACTCAAAAGAAATGTGAAATGTACAAATTTAGAGATATGCCTCCTGCAAATATTCTTGTGTACTATTTGTCCTGATCTATGGTAGAGTCTTCATGTTCAGAGCTGTTTGATCAGCCACAGTCAGGCACATAGCTTTATTCCAACATTGTGAATCCTATTTTGGTCCTATTTAAAAGTAAGGGACAACAATTAAACAACTATCATGGGAACAGAGATGGGGAAATCATGTGATAATAACTAGAAACAATAAATACTTAGTGATACACCAGGACTTTGGGATAATATTAAGGAAAAATGAAGACAACTTCTTATTTATTGGGTGATTTTCTGGACAATCTATGGGATGATTACAAAATCAAGAATTACTCAGGATGGAAAGTTATGAAGGAGCTATTAACTGCATGAAATCACTGGAAAGAACCCAAGCCTCAATTAAAAGTACTCCAAGACTCAATTGATTTCTAAGAAAATGAGGGGAAGGAGGAGAATAGGACTTATAGTTTTTCTTGACCACAAGATTGATTGTCCTCAAATATTTTATTTATATTAATTATTTCCTTCAATTTAAATGAGCTAACCTGAAAACTATATCTTTTAATATTCATGTTTGCCAATTGTCATTAAAGATACCTTTCAATTAAATTCTTATTCTGCTCAATTATAACAATGTGAAGTTTAACTTCTGTTCTTGAAAGCTAAACCAAATAGGACCTGTGAAGACAGAAAAACATTGCATATGAGTCTAGTGATAGCCAGGTGGCACAGAGAATATTAAATGTTGGTCTAAGTTGGGAAGACCTGAGTTCAAAACCATTGTTAGACTTTTAATAACTATATAATCACTTAAACTCTATTTCAGTGTCCTCAATAGTAAAATAAGTATAACAATGATAGCTACCTAGTACAGTCATTCTGAAGAGAAAATGAGATATTTGTAGAAATTTTTTTGCAAATCTAAACTTTCTTACATAATAGCTTTTGAAAACATTTCTTGATCACTTGATTGTTTTCGCTTTTGCCCTACATTTTCTTTCATCTGATCTTCCTATGGCACAATTTATCTAATCAGCCTCCTCTCATTTTTTTTAAGTTTACTAATCTCTCTTCTAAATTGACATCCTCAAGTGAACATAATATTCCAGATGTTGTATGTCCAGGACAAACTGTTCTGTCACATCCTTATTTATAGAAGCTATACTTCTGTCAGTGTACTGTATGTAAACAATATTGAGTTTGCAATCTACTAAATATTCCTCAATTTTTTTCAGACAAATCAGTAATCAAGTCACCATTATCTTACAGAGAAGTTTCAGACCTGCATTAATAAAGTTTTCTCATCAGGGATTTGAAACCAACAAAATTGCTGGTTTAAAACTTATTCTTGTATATTTCATTTCCAGATTCCTTCTCTTTTCTCACACCTGAAATATAGTCCTTTATATGAGAGATAATAAATTGAACCCATATTTCATCCCAATCAGTATTAATCAGTTTGATATTATTTTGTAAGGGTAGTGAGTGTAAATTCTGGTATCAGCCTTCAGAAATTTGCTTGACTAATCAAAGGAATTTGACTAAAAGACCTTAACCTTTGTATTTCCTTGTTATAATGATCAAGCCCCATGAAATGAAAAGTCCCCCAGCTATTTTTGCTTCCCCTCTTTCCCTCATTATCCCTTTAATGTCCAACATGGGGAGAGAGTAATGAACATTTGGTCAATGAGTGATTCTGGTTTCTAATTTGAGTCCTGCCTTTCTACAGGACTCCTGTAGATGTTTTGACATCTGTTTATCAGCCCAGGCCATAGTCTGTTCATTGGTAGGACCTCCTGAAAAGTCAAGAGAGGGCTATAAAGTTCTGCTTATTAGCCTACTTGTCAATAAGTGTGATTCTGTGCTTTATATAGAGTCTTTTGGAAGGTGAGGAGCAAAGTCTATTAACCAATAAGATTCTGTATTTGTAATTTAAATTTTAAATTTAATAATTTAAAGCTATATCTGTATTATGCTACAATCAAGCACTATAAAAACAAAACCCAGGAGGGACGAAGACATCTCAGATCATGAGCAAGATCTGAGGTTTACTTCATTAGAGAGGGCCATAGACTCTTCAATAAAGTGCCATTGGCTCAGAGTGCTGCCTCAATTTCTTGTAGGTAGAAAAATTTGGGATCCCAAATTCAGCATATCTGCTTTTTAAAATCCCAAATATTCTTCAAGTATTATCTCAGCTGCAACTTCCAGTGATCTCATAGCACATGCCAGGAGCCCTTTCTTTGAAAGCAGATGATTTAGATTCAAATGCCACCTTGGCTGCTCACGATCTTTGTATTTTTGAGTTGATCACTTAATTCCCTTGGGTTTCAGTTTCCTTATTTATAAAATAAGGAGATTGTATTAGATGGTATCTGAGGTCTTTTTTAACTGTAGATTTATGATCCTGTGATCTCCTCCTCAATATAATTCTTTCCTTCTCAAATTACTTTATTTTTAAATGAATATGATACATCTATAACTACTGGATTATATGCTTCCTCAAAACATGGTATTTTTCAAAAATCCCAACACATTTTGCCTTGTACATACTAAGATGTTACCATTTCCTTAACACTGTAATCACAGAAGCAGAAAGTTGAAAGAGATCTTAAAGACCATCTCATCTAAACCATCTCCAAGTAAAAATATTCAATACAATATATCCCACAAATGGTTTTCCAGCCTGTGCTTCATCCCCAATAGCAAACCATTTCATTTTTGGTCTTATGCAATAAATATAAAACTTATCTTGGGAGGAGTAGCTAATAGAAATAGATGACAAAGAAATCTAGTGGGATACATATACATGTACATATATACACATATACATATACATATATATGCATATATACATTTGTCAGTGTGTACAATACTGATATTTACATATTTGGGAGAAAAACAACAGAAAATAGCTGTAAATTATCATAAAGTTTAAAGATATTTAACAGGTTTTGATGTTTTCCCTTATCCAACTTCTGCAACAACTATTTAAAATGCAGAGTAAAATAGGGACGGTTTTACTTTGTCTTTATGTTTTATTTCTCAAATGAATGATTTGGTTTATAATTTTGGAAGAAAGATGTCTGAGGGGACTATGATTAAATTATCATATTAAAACACATTTATAGTTACTATAGGGATAAAGAGGAGCACTGTGAGCCATTTAAATTTTTAGGCAATATAAGTTTGTTTCAAATAGGCTGAATTATGTCATATAAGGTAGTTAGAAAAGCATTCAGATACTCTAGAGGGCTTCTCTATCAGCTTATATAAGAAAATACAAGTTGAGATAATTTGTCTTTTAAACTGTTGCATGTTAATGGAGCCTCGTTTTTTTCATAATTTTGGATAATTCTCAAAAACAAAGCTATATTTCACATGAAAAACACATACTTTTCTAAACTTGATTTTTTATGTATTTTTTATTTTTGTTTGTTTATTAAAGGTTTTTATTTACAGAACATATGAGTAAATTTTTCAACGTTGATCTTTGCAAAATTTTTTCTTCCAAATTTTTTTTCCTCCTTAACCTCACCCTCTCTCCTAGATGGCAAGTTGTCTAATATATATTAAATGTGTTAAAATATATGGTAAATCCAATATATGTATACATGCCTATACGGTTATCTTGCTGCACAAGAAATATCAGATCTAGAAAGAGACCCAAAAAAACCTAAGAAGGAAAACAAAATGCAAGCAAACATTCACAGAGAGCATTAAAATGCTATGCTGTTATATTCGATTTGTCAAGTATTTTAACATAATTAACATGTAGTTGATATCCTGCCATCTAGGGGAGGGGTGGGGAGTAGGGGGCAAAATTTGTATCAGAAAGCTTTGTAAGGGTTAATGTTGAAGAATTACCCATACATATGTTTTGCAAATAAAAAGTTTTAATAAAAATAAAAAAATTAAATTAAATTTAAAAAATAAAATAAAATGCTATGTTACGGTCCACACTCAGTTCCCACAGGCTTCTCTTTAGATGTATATGACTATCTTCATTGCTGAACAATACCAACTGTTTTTGAATCACCTCATTGTTGAAGAGAACCATGTCCCTCAGAATTGATCGTTGTATAGTCTTGTTGCTGTGTATAATGATCTCCTGATTCTGCTTATTTCACTTAGCATCAGTTCCTATAAGTCTCTGTAGGCCTCTCTGAAATCATCTTGTTGGTCATTTTTTTACAGAAGAATATTCCATAACATTCATATGCCATAATTTATTCAGCCATTCTCCAATGGATGGATATCCATTCAGCTTCCAGTTAATAGCCAAAAAAGGGCTGCCACAAAAATTTTTGTATATGTAGGTACCTTTCCCTCCTTTAATACCTCTTTGGGATATGGGCCCAGTAAAAACACTGCTGGGTCAAAGGGTATGCACAGTTTGATAACTCTTTGATGATAGTTCCAGATTGCTCTACAGAATGGCTGGATCCATTCACAATTCCACCAACAATGTATCAGTGTCCCAGTTTTCCCACATCCCCTCCAATATCAGTCATTATCTTTTCCTGTCATTTTAGCCAATCTGACAGGTGTGTACTGGTACCTCAGAGTTATCTTAATTTGCATTTCTCTCATCAATAGTGATTTGGAGCACCTTTTTCATATGACTAGAAATAGTTTAGATTTTTTCATCTGAAAATTGTCTGCTTATACCTTTTGACCATTTATAAATTGGAAAATGGCTTGAATTCTTATAAATTTGAGTCATTTCTCTAAATATTTTAGAAATGAATTCTTTATCAGAAACTTTGAAAGTAAAAATATCTTCCCAGTTTATTGTTTCCCTTCTAATATTGTCTTCATTTGTTTCTTTTGCACAATTTTTTTAACTTGATATAGTCAAAATTATCTATTTTGTGATTAATAATGATCTCTAGTTCTATGGTCACAAATTCCTTCCTCCTCCAGAGATCCAAGAGGTAAACAATACTATGTTCTTCTGATTTGTTTATAATATATTTTTTGTCTAGATTATGAATCCATTTTGACCTCATCTTGGTATATGGTGTTAGGTATGGGTTAATGCCTAGTTTCTTCCATACTGGTTTCCAATTTTTCTAACAGTTTTTGTCAAATGGTGAGTTTTTATTCCAAAAGTTGGAGTCTTTGGGTTTGTCATACACTAGATTACTATAGACATTGACTATTTTGTCCTGTGAATCTAACCTATTCAACTGATTCACTCCTCTGTTTTTTAGCCAGTACCAAATGGTTTTGATGACCACTGTTTTGTAATATAGTTTTAGATCTAGTATAGCACGGCCACCTTCATTTGCTTTTTTTTTTTTTCATTAATTCCCTTAAAATTCTAAAACTTTTGTTCTTCCACATGAATTTTGTTGTTATATTTCTAGGTCAGTAAAATAATTTCTTGGGAGTTTGATTGGTATAGCATTAAATAAATAGATTAGTTTTGGTAGTAATGTCATCTATATTATATTAGCTCAACCTATCCAAGAGAACTCAATATTTTTCCAGTTGTTTAGATCTGACCTTATTTGTGTGGATAGTGTTTTGTAGTTTTGCTTATATAGTTCTTGACTTTCCCTTGGCAGATATATTCCTGAATATGTTATACTATCAACAGTTTTTAATGTAAAATGGGGGTTATTTTTTATTGTTTTATTAAAGCTTTTTATTTGCAAGCAATGTGCATAAGTAATTTTTCAACATTGACTCATGCAAACCTTTCTGTTAATATATATATATATATATATATATATATATATATATATATATATATACAATTATCTTGCTGTACAGGGAAGAGAAAAAAATAAAAATAAAAATAAAAAACCTGAGAAGGAAAACATAATGTAAGCAAACATCGATAGAGAGCGCAAAATTGCTAGGTTATGGTCCAGACTGATCCCACAGGTCTCTCCCTGGGGGTGCACATGGCTCTTCTCATCACTGAACAACTGGAACTGGTTTTAAACATCTCAATATTGAAGAGAACCATGTCCATCAGAACTGATTATCATATACTATTGTTACTGCCGTGTACAATGATCTCCTGGTTTGGCTCATTTCACTCAGCATCAGTTTAGACAAGTCTCTCCAGGCCTCTCTGAAATCATCCTGTTGGTCATTTCTTTTTTTTTTTTCTTTTTTGCTAAGGTAATTGGGGTTAAGTGACTTGCCTAGGGTCACACAGCTAGGGAATGTTAGAAGTGCCTGAGACCAGATCTGAACTCAGGTCTTCCTGACTTCAGGGCTGGTGCTCTATCCACTGTGCCATCTAGCTGCCACCTGCTGGTCGTTTCTTACAGAACAATAATATTCCATGACATTCATATACCATAACTTATTCAGCCACTCTCCAACTGATGGGAACCCATTCCTTTTCCAGTTTCTAGCCACTACAGAAAGGGCTGCTACAAACATTTTTGTACATGTGGATCCCTTTCCCTCCTCTAAGATCTCTTTGGAATATAGGCCCAATAGAAACACTGCTGGCTCAAAGGGTATGCACAGTTTGATTACTTTGTGACTGTAGTTACAAATTGCTCTCCAGAATACTTAGATCCATTCACAGTTCCACCAACAATGTCCCAGTTTTTCCACATTCCCTCCAACACCCGTCATTATCTTTTCCTGTCATCTTAGTGAATCTGACAGTTGTGTAGTAGTATCTCAGAGGTGTCTTAATTTGCATTTCTCTGATCAATAGTGATTTGGAGCACTTTTTCATATGACTAGAAATAGTTTTAATTTCATCATCTGAAAATTGTCTGTTGAAATCCTTTGACCATTTATCTATTGGAGAGTGGCTTGAATTCTAATAAATATGAGACAATTCTCTATATATTTTAGAAAGGAGGGCTTTATCAGAACTCTTAAATGTGAAGATGATTTCCCAATTTATTCCATCTCTCCTAATCTTGTCTGCATTAGCTGTGTTTGTACAAAAACTTTTCAACTGAATATAGTCAAAATTATCTATCTGGTGTTCCTTCTTTCTCCACAGGTCTGAGAGTTAAACTATCCTATGTTCCACTAATTTGCTTATAATATCATTCTTTCTATTTAAATCATACACCCACTTAGATCTTATCTTGGTATGTGGTGTTAAGTGTGGGTTGAGCCCTAATTTCTGCCATACTTGTTTCCAATTTCCCAGCAATTTGGTGAAGTAGTGAGCACGTATCGCAAAAGCTGGGGTCTTTGGGTTTATCAAACACTAAACTGCTATAGTTATTGCCTCGTTTGTCCTATGATCTTATCCTATTCCACTCATTGACTGCTCTATTTCTTAGCCAGTACCAAATGATTTTGATGACCGCTGCTTTATAATATAGTTTTAGATCTGGCACAGCAAGGCCACCTCATTAGCCTTTGAGGGGATGTGGGAAAGCTAGGATTCTAATACATTGTTGGTGGAACTGTGAATGGATCCAACCATTCTGGAGAGCAATTTGGAGCTATGCTCAAAAAGTTATCAAACTGTGCATACCCTTTGACCCATCAGTGTTTCTATTGGGCTTATATCCCAAAGAGATCTTAGAGTAGGGAAAGGGACCCACATGAGTCAATTTTCTATATATTTTAGAAATGAGGCCTTTATCAGAACCTTTGAATGTAAAAATATTTTCCCAGTTTACTGCTACCCTTCTAATCTTGTCTGGATTCATTTTGTTTGTACAAAACCTTTTTAACTTGATACAATCAAACTCATCTCTTTTGTGATTAATGATGATCTCTAGTTCTTCTTTGGTCACAAATTCCTTCCCCCTCCACAGGTCTGAGAGGTAAACCATCCTACATTATTCTAATTTGTTAATAATACCATTCTTTATGCCTAGATCATGAATCCATTTTGACCTTATCTTGGTATATGGTATTAGGTGTGGGTCAATGCCTACTTTCTTCCATACTAGTTTCCAATTTTCCCAGCAGTTTTTGTCAAATAGTAAGTTTTTATCCCCAAGACTGGGGTATTCGGGTTTATCAAACATTAGATTACGATTGTCATTGAGTATTTTGTCCTGTGAACCTAACCTATTCCACTGATCCACTACTCTATTTCTTAGCCAGTACCAAATCGTTTTGATGACCACTGCTTTATAATATAGTTTTAGATCTGGTACAGCTGGGCCACCCTCATTTGCATTTTTTTTCTTGAATTCCCTTGAAATTCTTGCCCTTTTGTTTTTCCAGATGAATTTTGTTGTTATTTTTTCTAGGTTAGTTAAATAATTTCTTGGGTGTTTGATTGGTATAGCACTAAATAAATAGATTAGTTTAGGTAGTATTGCCATCTTTATTATATTCGCTCGACCTGTCCAAGAGCACTTGATATTTTTCCAATTATTTAGATCTCACTTTATTTGTGTGGAGAGTGTTTTATAGTGTTGCTCATATAGATCCTGACTTTCCCTTGGCAGATATATTCCAAAATATTTTGCACTATCAAAAGTTATTTTAAATGGAATTTCTCTTTGTATCTCTTGCTGTTGCATTTTCTTGGTGATGTATAAAAATGCTAATGATTTATGTGGGTATACACAGCTTGATAACTTTTTTAGCATAACTCCAAATTGCTCTCCAGAATGGTTGGATCCGTTCACAGTTCCATCAAGAATCAATGTCCCAGCTTTCCTACACCCCCTCCAACATTTATCATTATCTTTTGCTGTCATTTTAGCCAATCTGACAGGTGTGTAGTGGTGGTTCAGAGTTGTCTTAATTTGTATTTCTTGGATCAATAGTGATTTGGAGGAACTTTTCATATGACTAGAAATGGTATTAATTTCACCATCTGAAAATTGTGAAATTCACCTATATCATAAAATGACCATCGTCTTCCTTGTAGGATAATGCTCATTCTAGCAGAATAGGTTATTCTTGGCTGTAATCCAAGTTCCTTTGCCTTTCAGAATATCTGGTTCTAGGCCTTTCAATCCTTCAATGTGGAGGCTGACAGATCTTGTGTGGTTCTAATTATGGATCCTTGGTATTTGAATTGTTTCTGTCTAGCTGCTAGCATAATCTTTTCCTTGGTGCGATAGTCCTGAAATTTAGCCATGATATTCCTTGGGGTTTTAATTTTGGGGTCTCTTTCAGGAGGTGATCGGTAAATTCTTTCAATGCTGATTTTGGCTTCTGATTCTACCACCTCAGGGCAGTTTTCTTTCAGTATTTCCTGGAAGATAGTGTTTAGATTCTTTTTTTTTTCATCATGGCTTTCAGGAAGTCCAATAATCCTTAGATTTACTCTCCTAGAACTATTTTCCAAGTCAGTTGTTTTTCCTAGGAGATATTTCATATTTTCTTCTATTTTTTTTCATTTTTTTGTTTTTGTTTGACTGATTCTTGAAGTTTTATTCAGTCTTTCACTTGCATTTGTTCAATTCTTATTTTTAAAGTGTTGTTTTCTTCAGTTACCTTTTTAAGCTCCTTTTGTAACTGGCCAATTTGTTCATTGCACTCTTTTTTCACTTCACTAATTTTATTTTCAATAGATTGGTGTCTTTGTCATATCTCTTTTGCAAGGCATTATGTCCTTCTTGCAAGAAATTGTATCCTTCTTGCACTGATTTCAGTTTATTTTCCCATTTATCCTCCAGCTCTCTTTTTAGATTCTTTATTCAATCTTCCAGGAAGGCCTTTTGAAAAGGGGACCACTGATGATCCTTGATGGCTTCCTCTTGAGTTGTTTTGCCCATAGGAACTTCAGGATCTGGGGTCTGCCCTTCTTTCTCTCAATAAAAGCAGTCTAAGGTGAGAGCTCTCTTCTGGGTCTTACTCATTCTTTTTAGACAGCATGGGGGTCTGTTTAAGGCTAGAGAAGTGTCCGGACAGCTGTTGTAATTTGCCCTGGGGCAATTTCCACTGATTAAGTTCCAGGGCTAAGCTGGTGGGGCTAGGACTTTGCCCAGTTTACTCCTTATAAAAGGCACATCTGCCAGAACACCTGCCCTCAATCAGGGCAGAGTGTCCCGAGTGCCTTAGATACTCCCCAGGTGTTTGGAGTTTGGAGTTTCTGCCACACTGAGCTGAGTCCCCCCCCTCCCCCCAGTTCTCTGCCCTCAGTTTTGGACTGCACCAAGCAAACTGTTTATCCCACTGCTCGACTGAAACAGACCTGATATGAAATTCTTCAGAGGTAACTAAAAGCAGTGTCCAAATTTTTCTGGATTCGTTGACTTAAAGATCAGTTCAGGGGCTTATTTTATTGTTGATTTGAGAGGTCAGAGGAGGAAACAGAGTGTCAGCGTCTTCACTCCGCCATCTAGGCTCTACCCTCTAGTATTTTGCTTTTGTTAACCAATTCCCTCAAACCATCCTTCCCCTTTAGAGCCTCACCCCCCTTTTTACACCTTTCCCTTAATTCTTCTGTTTTCCCTTCTATTAGTCTATTCCCTTTCTTTTCCCCCTTTCCCTCCTGTTCCCTTATAAGATAGGACAAGTTTCTTTTTGATACCCAGTACATATATTACTCCCTCAGAGCCAGATTTGAAGAGATGGAGATTAACACAATTTTCATTCCCCTCCCTTTTTTCCCCTCGATCGTTATAGGTTTTCTTTGCCTCTACATGTGATGTAATTTACCTTATTTTACTTCCTTTTCCTCTTCTTTCAGTGTTATCCCTTTTCTACCTCTAATTTCTTTTTTCAGATTATCATATAATAATCATAAAATCACAATAATCATATGATAATAATCATAATGTAATAATTGATTCATAAAATCCACCCTCATTCTATAAGTATCTATAACATAAATATAGTTCCCAAGAGTTTTTTTTTCTTGTTACCTTTTTATGTTTCTCTTGTGTTCTGTGTTTGTAGATCAAATTTTTGGTTCAGTTCTGGTCTTTTCAGTAGAAATAGGTGAAATTCTCTTATATCATTGAATGACCATCTTCTTCCCTGGAAGATAATGCTCATTCTAGCTGGGTAACTTATTCTTGGCTGTAATCCAAGTTCCTTTGCCCTTCCGAATATCTGATTCCAGGCCCTTCAATCCTTCAAAGTAGAAGCTGCTAGGTCCTATGTGATCCTAATTGTGGCTCCTCCATGTTTAAATTATTTCTTTCTGGCTTCTTGTAATAGATTTTCCTTGGTATGATAGTTCTGGAATTTAGCCACAATATTCCTGGGAGATTTAATTTTTGGGTTTCTTTCAGGAGGTGATCGGTGG
>JAJPUD010029014.1:0-14219 GCA_023553655.1 Myrmecobius fasciatus
ACCTGGGCTCAGAGGGCCCAGCTAGGAGGCTGGATTTGGCCTCACACCTACCAGTTAGACCAGCTGCCTCCAGGGGTGATGGAGTAGATGCTGCTCTAGAACAGACATAGGGATGCTCTAGAAGTGACCCCCATTCAGGAAGGGGACAGCCCACTGCCATTCCTCAGGGTTTCTCCTGTGCCCAGAGCTGCTCTCTCAGCCCTAGCTGAGACTGGAGCTGGGCCTGGACTGCAGATTCCTCCCTTCTTCCCTGTCCTCCTCAGGCTTGTGGGGCCCTGAGCCAGGGATGGTTGGGCCTCTATGGGCCCCAGCCCTTTGGAGGAGAATACCTAGCCCAGAAACCCTAGCTGAAGACCAGGCTGCCTTTTCATCCTGGGGCAGAGCTGAGCCCTTGGGTCCTCCTGCATGGGACTGGGCTGCAGCACCCTGGCACTCAATACCCCCCTGGCTCAGATCCCAAGCTTCTCCCTTCAAGGGTCGCTTCCTGCCTCAGTCTCTGATCCCTGCAGACCCCTAGAGGAAGGAAAGGAGCCTGGGAAGTGTGTGTTGGGGGCAGGGAGAAGCGGCCAATCCTAAATTCTCAGCCTGACTTGCTTACAGCTAGCTGCCTGTCTGTCCTCTGCGGATCTGTTCCTGCTCCGTGCCCCCTGCCCTGTCCCGCATGCCCCCTCATCTGTCCCCTACCTGAGGGGGCTTTCTTGGCACCCACAGTGTCTTTGGTCCCTTCTCAGTGTTTCATGCCCAGTCCCTTGGAGGTGCCCTACCATGAGTTCGGTCAGGACTGGGGGAGGTCACTGGCTCATAGGGCCCCAGAAAGCAGGGAGCTCTTAGCCCCTGACTGTCACCATTCCTAACGGGGTCCTGTGGCCAATTTTGGGGGCAAGAGGAGACAGTCTGCTTGAACTCAGGGTAGACCCTGGCAACATCCTCCCTACCCTTGGCGCTTTGCCCTAATACCCACAAGCTTATTATTTTGAGAATCCTGCGTCAGTTCTCTGCCTCCCTTTCTCCTTCTGCCCCCCACCCCATAAATCCCAGGCTTCCAGGCTTTCTTTTGTCTCCCTCTCCCTAGTAGGCCAGGCAAAGCTCTGGCCTCTGTTCTGCCATTGACTGTATGATGTGGACAAATCCTTTCCCTTCTTGGAGCCTCAATTTTCCCACCCATAAAATGGGGGCACGATTTCCCATCCTCCCTTCCTTTCTAATTGGAGGACATAGAGACCCTGCGGTGTCTCCCTGCCTCCCCCCACCTCATGTTTCCAGTCTTCCCTTGTAGCTTTCCCACTGGCCGGGGTAGTGCTTCCCTATGTCTAGCTCCCGTCTCCTCTCCCCTGCTGCAGCTTATGGCACCTCCTGCCAGTGCCGCCACCCTGTCTCTTGCTGACTGTCTGTGTGTCTCATTTTGTCTCTTGGATGGGTGTTTCAGTCTCTTAATGCCCCCTGGACTGGGGGAGGGGGCCAGTAAAAGCCTTCCCTCACCCCTATGGGCCGTGGGGAGGTGGGCAGGGAGGATGGCATTGCCAAGGGCTAGAAGGGAGCTCTTCCTTTCCCTGAAACTGAGCTCTGCCTGTCTGGGGCCCACATAAAATCTTGTGCTTTCCAAGACTCCCCTGGGTCAGACCCCAATCCTTCCTGCTTTGGCTCATGCACGCTAGGCCTAGGGTGGGCCTATTTTGGGCTGCTTCAGAGCTGCCGGCCCTGCGGGCAGGGGTCGTGGAGAGGGCACATCCCTGTGCCCGGAGGTTCCTGTTTGGGCAGCTGTTAGGGCAGGAAGAGACTGCCACGAGTTTGCCCTGACCTCGCCCTTCCTTTCCCTCTAGGTACCACGATAAACAGGAGGTGACCAGCAGCTTCCTGGGGGCCATGTGGCTGATATCCATCACCTTTTTGTCCATCGGCTATGGGGACATGGTGCCCCACACCTACTGCGGGAAGGGCGTGTGTCTCCTCACAGGCATCATGGTAATGGGCCCTGCCTGGGGGGGGCTGCAAGAAGGGCATCTCCCACCCCATCCCTGCTTTGGGGTTCTTGGGAGGAGCCTGTGCCTGGCCTACCTCAACCCAGAGGTGCCAGCATCGAGCAGCGCCCTCCTAGAATGGGGCAGTGAGTGTGCCCCAGACTGCCTCCACTAGTATTGGCAAGGACCTCAGAGGGAGGGATTGGAGGCCTTGGTCCAAGAGGCTCTCCAGACTGGGCTCTGGGGTTGGGGAGGGAGGCCGGAGAGAGGAGATGGGGTCACTGCCTCACGCTGGTCCTCCTCCGCAGGGCGCTGGCTGCACAGCCCTGGTGGTGGCCGTGGTGGCTCGGAAGCTGGAGCTCACCAAGGCGGAGAAGCACGTTCACAACTTCATGATGGACACCCAGCTCACCAAGCGGGTGAGTGTTTGTCTGCCCCTCTGGGTGCTTCTGCCCAGTGGCTGGCACTGCCAGGTGCGGGGTCCTCATCCTGCTCTCCTGCTGTCTGTGTACAGGATGGGCCTCCCTCACGGGAGTGTCCCGGGCACACACAGACAAGCAGAGGGATGGGCTTTTATGCCCTCATCTGGGGCCAGAGCTAAAGATGGCAACAAGGGGGCGCACATGGGCACCAGGAATCCCAGAGATGTTCATCAGTTTCTTGTGTGTCTTGCCCAGGTCAAAAATGCTGCCGCCAACGTACTCAGGGAAACGTGGCTCATTTACAAACACACCAAGCTGGTGAGGAAGCCCGACCATGCCCGAGTTCGGAAACACCAGCGTAAGTTCCTTCAGGCCATCCATCAGTAAGTGCAACACCTTTCCCTGCTTCTGTTTCCGGGTCTGTCCTTCCCCTTCCAAATCCACACAAACAGCCCCGGGCTGCCACTGCCGGACAGGGGGACCAGCCCTCCCTCCGGCCTCAGGCTGCCCATGTAGCCACTCATCACCTGGGAGGAGAAACGGGATCCCCTCCTCCAGTGCCCATCCCAGCCCCGGCTCTGCCATCCTGTGGTGCCCGCCACCCAGATCGCCCTCAATGGGCAGCATTTTCTCATTGGGAACTGCTGCGGTTGCAGGTGGGCTTCTGACCAGCTGCCCAGATTAATCCAGCAGACATTGTTTACCGCCCGTTATGAGGAAGGGCCTTATCACACAGGTACCATTTACACTGTGTGGGTTGAGTAACATGGGGCCTGTCCAGGAGGTGACTTGTAAGGGCCTCCTGTGTGCCAGACATCGTGTGGAGGGGAAATGCCCTCCAGCAGGTGGGAAGGAGTAACGTGTCGTCCCCCCGGAAAGGGTGCCCGGGGCCCGGACTAGAGAGCCTGCGGCCCACCTTTCACTTGTCTGAGAGGGACCTGGAAGGGAGGAAGCTTGGCCAAGGTCACGCTGAGTCTCTGGCAAAGCCAGGCCTAGCACCCAGCGCCCTGGGGTGGACCACAAAGGGCAGACTAAGAATGGAGGCCATGGGAGGGGGCGGGGGGGACCAGTGTGCCTTTGGAAAGGGGCCTCTGGCAGCTGGCCTTGCAGGGAGGCCCATTAGGAGGCTGCTGCATTAGTCCAGGCTGGAGGGGTGGAGGGAGCGAGCGGCTCTGAGGAAGCCTCGGAGGAGGACAAGGTAATTGGAGAGAAAGAGATGAGTCTGAGCTGTCCGGTTTGGAGCCTGGGAGACGGGCCTTTGGAGGGCCTCTAGGAGAGACGGGGTGGGGGGGCTTGGCTCAATGTGGTGAGCCAGCAAAGGATGGGGGGAGGGCCCAGGGCTGAGGGGTCAGATGGGAGGGCGCGCTCTCCGAGGGCCTGCCAAGGCTAAGCTTGGAGTCAGAGCAGTGGCAGGGCCTGGGGACAGGGCTGGGCTGCAGCTGCCTGGCCTACAAGGCCCAAGACCCCCTCTGCTCCTCTAATGTTCGCTGTTAGGGCTGCCTGAAAATCAAGTGTAGTCCTGAACATAACTAGGAGAATACACGAGCTGCATCCCATTCAGGCTGGGGCCGGTCACTGCCTCAGCTCTCTCCTCTGGAAAATGGGGAAGCTGGCTCTTACCACGCCTGCCTCCCGGAGGCTCCAGGGAAGCCCTGGCGGCTGAGGCCGGGCAAGGACACCCAAGCAGGGCAAGGACACCTGTACCTTTAATGAGGCGATTCGGGCCCAGGAGGAGGAGCCAGGGTGTCCCTCCTAGTCTCAGAGGGGCAGGAGCAGCTGCGGGAGAGGTGGCCTGGGGCTCAGGTCCGGCTGGGCCTCTCTCAGTTGTCCTGGGAGTCAGGCATTTATTCAGCGCGGGGGGCACGGTGCTGTGCCCGCAGACACTATCCTGCCATTGGGGAGCAGCTCTTCGGGAGCTGTGTGCCCATAGACAGATGGTAACCTTGGAGAGCGGGGGGAGCCAAGTGGTTAGAGCCCAAACTCTGCCCCAGCCCCTGGGTCCCTGTGAGGATCAAACAGCATTTGTAAGCCTTACTAGAGGGGGGGAAACGGGAAAGGCCTCCTGGAGGATGATGCTTGTACAGCCAGCCAGCCCTCACCCCATCTGTCACTCAGGCAGCCTGGGTCTGAGGCCCGTCTGACGGGTGGGGGAGCTGGGAGGGCTAACCAGGTTTGCCCAAGTCGGGTCAGAGCTACTGGGTCAGGGAGCTGGGATGTGAACTTGGATCTCCCAGCTCCAAAGCCCATGTGCTTCCTGCCGAGCAGGCATGGATTAGGCACCTGCTGTATACTAGCAGTATACAGTAGAGACACTCCCTGCCACTGTAGCACAGTCAGAGCTGTGGCCCCCAGAAGTCCTGCGGGACACTTCTTCTTCCCCTCTGTGATGGAGAATGACAGTGGGGACCAAGTCTGGGACTTGTGGGAAGTCACTTGGCAAGCAAGAGACGGTCTACAAGGAAACAGGCCATTCCCTGCCCCTCACCACTTCCTTGTGGCACAAGCACTTGGTCATTTTTTAAAGGTCATTTGGGGTTTTTCCCTGTATTGTTTTAAGGAAACGCTTATAGCTAGCTTTACAGTTCTCTCCGACTTAATCTCTTCTGGTTCTCAGTTGATAAGCATTTATTAAGCACTTACTTTGTGCCAGGCATAGTGCTGGGGGCACAAGCAGAGAGGTAGGAGGCCCTTCCTTCAGGGAGCTTACAATCTAATGGGGCAGACCACTGCCACAGCCGTGTGTGTGTGTGTGTGTGTGTGTGTGTGTGTGTGTGAAAAAGCATTCACAGAAGCTAATCTCTGAGGGAAGGACCGGGGAGGTGGGAGGAAAGGAGCCCTGAGACGGGTCGGAGAACTGGGGGGGGGGGGGGCAGCCCGAGTGAGGAGAACTTGAAGGAAAAGTGGCTAATGGGCAGTGTCGGAGGCCCCACTTAGAGAGGTCAGCAGAGGGGACGACTGAGAAAAGACCATTCGATCTGGCCATTAAGAGATAATTGGCAATTTTAGAGAGGTTCCGGTGGCATGGTGGGGGTGAAAGCCAGCTTGCAGAGGACGTCAAATGGAATGACGAGATCAAGATGCCAAGTGTCGACGGCTTTCTCCAGGAGTCTGGCCAAGAAGGGGAGGAGAGAGCTAGCTAGCAGGGAAGGGGGCATCCAGCAAGGGCTTAATCAGGCTGGGGAGGACATTCAGGGAGATTACAGACAGGGAGTGGCAGAGGGGGCCGTCTGCTGAGAGAAAGGCTGCCCGGGCCACTTCTTCCTGTGAGATGGGGTGACAGGAGATGGAGGAAGGGTGAGGGAGGTGAGATGTGGTAGAGGAGGGAAGAGTGCCCAGAGGGGGAGAGCCTGGAGTGGGTAGAGCCCCAGGAGGGGGAGAGCCAGGAGAGGGAGAGCACCCGGGGCTTATTTCAGTGGAGGGCCTGGATTGAAGGGCTGGAGCTCGAGGGGGATGAAAACGTTTGGAATCAGGACATGGTGAAGGGGGAGGGAGGGTATCAGGGAGCCGTTGGAGGCTTGCTTTCCTGCACTAAGGCCTGGGTGAGATGATGCGGCTTCAGTTGGCTGGTGGGCCCAGTCAGTTCCGTTTTCAGGCCTTCTCCAGCTCCGTTCAACCCATGAATAGGAGGGAAGGTGACAGCTGGATGAGCTCTGGGGAGCTGAGTGTGGGACCCAAGGAAGGGCGGTCAGGAAGGACCCTGGAGTCAGTGCAGGGGGTGGCCTGGGGGACGGAGAGCTGAGAGGTCAGTGAGGATGAAAAGCAGACGAGATATGGTGGTGAAAGTCTGACCAGAGAAGGGTCTTTGGGCGTGCATGGGCATGGAAGCCTGGCCATCTCTGCAGGCTATGATTGTGGATGCCCAAGTCCCCTCCACTGAGGGAGGGCAGCAGTTGGGGTGGAGAGAAAGGTGACCCTTCTCAGAATGCCTTAAGGTCACCCAGTAAATGAGTCAGCTGGCTCTCCTGACCCTTGTTTCTCCCCCCTGACTGGAACACAGCTGGATACATTGGGGCCCTGCCACCTGCTGTTGGGCAGGTGGACAAGGACCAAGGGGTCGGGGCTCGAGGTGAATGCCCCTGGTCTGTGCATATCAGGGACAGAAGTAGCTGAAGTGGGGAGGCTGGGGGTGCAGAGAGGTGGGAGGGAAGTGACTCAGGTGCTTCTGAGTGACTGAGAAGGGGGACAAATCCCAAGCAGTCCCCACTGGTACTTTAATAAGAAGGTAGGAAAGACCCGTCCCCCAGATGGCAAGGACTGGACTTGTCAGCCACCCTCCAGTGTTGGCCATAAAGCCTTGGGGGGCAACTGCTTCTTTTAGCCTCAACACAGTGGGCATTGCAGGGGAGGAAGAGACTTGGGTCTCCACGGTGAAATGGTGGGGGTGGCAAGGACTCTGGGATTCCTACAACCCCTGAGAAGGGCGTTGGTCAGTTTGGGGGGTTTGCCACACCCTGACCAAGGGCACTGCCAGCCTGCCCTTTGCCCAGATTCCCAGCTGTGTCGAGGGATCAGGGGTAAGGCCAGTGCCATCTCCTCCCCTCTCCTCTGAAGGGATGGCATGGGGAGATTCCAGGCTGAGAAGCGTCTGTTCAAGGATGCTAGCTGGCTGGGCAAACATTGATTGTTGAAAGGGTCCCCAGAGCTAGCCCAGCTCGGGCCTGTCCCCTCTGGGGTGCCACGGTGGGGAGGTGGGCAGAGCTGATGGGCACCGTGCTTGGGGCAGGCGCTGATTAAAATCTACACTGTGATTTCTTTGCTCTGCTTGGTCCCACCAGGGCTCAGAAGTAAGTCCCACCCCCACCCGCTGGGGGTCAATTGCTTGCCCACTACCTGCATGGTTCTGCATCAAGGGAGGGATGGGGGAGACATGATCCAGCCCATCTTTGGCCATGAGAACCACCGGGCAGCCCCTTCTCCCCCCTCCCCGGGCAGAGCCCCAACCCCCACCCCAAGGACAGGGACCCAGGCGGGTCTGATCAAGCCTCCAGGGGTGAGGGCCAGGCAGAGGCTGTCACTGGGCCGTTGCCTGCCTGCACTGGGCGTTTGCTCAGGCCTAGGGGGAGGAGCGAGCCCTGCCCAGCTGCAGGGCTGGCCCAGGGCAGAAGGGGCTGGGGACATGACCAGACCCCATCACCTCACGCCTTAGACATTGGGCATCATCCCCACTGGCCCGGCTTGGGTCCCAGGTGCTGCCTCTCTGGGAGGAGGGTGGGCCGGGAGGCAGCCAGCCAGCCATGCTCTCCCTCACCGCCCTGTGACCATGCCCTCACCCCATGACACCAGCTTCGTTTCTGACTCCAGGTGGATCCCAACTAGGAGCGGAAAGAGTGGAGGAAATGTGGGGGCCCTGGGGGAACTGCCCCCGAAACCCTCCATTGCTCTACAGGCTCCCCCCCACCTCATTCTCTTGCTGCATGTCCCTTGAGGCATATCCCCTGGGGATGGATGGAAAGGCTGGGGGTGGGACACCTGCATGAAGGGGCGGAGGCCCCAGGGGCCACCCCCTACTCTGGCCCTGCCTCTCACCCCTTTGTCCCTTCTCCTCCTCCTCCCACTCCCCGTGTCTCTGTAGGCTGAGGAGCGTGAAGATGGAACAGAGGAAGTTGAGTGATCAGGCTAACACTCTGGTGGACTTGGCTAAGGTGAGGTGGGCATGGGGTGCTGGGCAAGCTAAACTGGCCTGCTTTTAGCCAATCTGGAGAAGATTTTTGGGGAGGCAAAAGGATTCTTTCTCTCCTCTCTCCCCTGCCACCGAGGTTCTTTCTAGTTCAGAATTCTTGGGTTTTAGGAGTGACCGAGTGCCAGCCAGCCTCTGAGCTGCCCGACTGGTAACGGGGCTGGAGGGCAGCAGAGGAGGGTCCACAACCTAGAAACAGCTTCCTGCCAAACTCAAAAAATAAGAAAATCATGAAGAAACTGAGGTCCCAAGAGCCAAATTCTGATCTGAGCTAGTGTGGCTAGCAGTGTCTGGACCCAGGCCCGAATCTCAAGTCCCTGACCTCCCAGGCCTGGGGCCAGGGCCCTCTAGCCTCATTGTCTGTCCTCCTCAGACCCAGAACGTCATGTATGACATGGTGGCTGAACTCCAGGGGCGCAGCGAGGACCTGGAGAAACGGATCACAGCCCTGGAGACCAAGCTGGACTCTCTGGGGGCCACCCTCCAGGCTCTGCCCGGCCTCATCACCCAAGCCATACGCCAGGTGCCGGCCATGGCTGGGGACGTGGGCACCGGGACCTCCCCCCGCCGGCGCCTGGCCCCACTGGCCCCAGACAGTGGGTGAGCTCGGGCCGGCTGGGGCAGGGAGACTTAACTCGGACCTTTTATGTTTAGCCATTGTGTGGCTGATCTCATTTGCTTTTTCTGTAAAGCCCTGTACAGTTATCTCTCTTGGAGTTCAAGATGCTGGAGTGGAGCCCGGCCTCCTTCAGCTGGGGCCCTGAGCCCTGGCGGCCCCTCCTCTCCCGGTCTGGGTCCCCAGGGCTGAGGGCAGCGGCTCCCCCAGCTGCCTCCCTGCCTCCCTTCCAAAACCCCAGGGCCCCCTCTGAGGGGCGGGAGCCTCACAGCAGAGACCCAGCCGCTGAGGCCCCTGGAAACGGGGGCTCCGGATGCCGAGCTCCCTGCTTCCCCAAGCCCTGCGCCACTGGCCAGCCTCTGATGTCCGAATCCAAGGGAGAGCCTCCGGGGCGTTGGTTCCCTGGGCACCTGGGAATTGATGGGAGTCTTCACAGAGAGTTGGGGAACCCCTCCTCCCATGGCAGGGGTAAGAGGCTGGCCGCTTGCCCACTTGCAGATAAAGCAAAATGTGTCAAGGAGCCGAACCCTCCCTCTCCCTCCTCCCAGTCCCATCTCTGTGGCAGAGGAATATGGAACTTGGGCAGTAAGGGAAGGAGGGCTCAGGAAGCAGGCGAGGAGGAGAGCGTGGCCGAAGGCAAAGACCTGAGACCCCAGAGCTCTTACCTTTCTCCTGCAAATCCCTTTCATTTCTTTGCTAACACCTTTCTGACCCGGGGAGGCGACTTACCAGAGGGTCAGGCTATAGAGTTAAAACTGTATGGGGGTATGGGTGGGGGTGGGGGTGGGGAAGGTTTCACTGCCATTAGCTCCAACCCAGGGTCCCACTTGGACAGAACATCTCAGCTGACCCTCATCTGGCTCACTGGACCTCAGAGGTCTAGGGGAGAGGAAGGAGGATCAGCCACCAGTGGAGGACCAGTTAGATATCTACAAGGGAGGGAATGATGCTGGATGGCCACCTGTGTGTCCCCTCCAGGAGCCTCCCTGAGGGCACCCACTTTACCCCCACACACACACACTCAGAGGCCAGGTCCCTAACTGAAGTAACCGATCTTCAGCAACATCAAACGCTGCTTAAGCACCCACTGTCTGCAGAGCTTTGGGGAAGCCCAGGTCTTAGCCTGGGACCCATGGGGAGACTTCAGGGGATCCATGAACTTGGAGGGAGAAAAAATGACATCTTTTATTTTCACTAACTTTTAACTGAAATTTAGTATTCCCTTCAGTTATCTTGATTCTGAGGGCCCCTAGGCTTCACCAGGCCAGCTGAGGGGTCCATGGCACACACAAAAAAGACTAAGAACCCCTGGCGGAGTGGGGAGAGGGGCAACGATCCAAGGAGTAGCTAAGCTCCCCTCTGTCCTGGTAGTCCAAATGATAACTAACCCAAGAGAGCAGAGAGGAGAGGGGTTCTGTCGAAGGGCCCTGGTCAGGGATGGCTTTCTGGAAGGGGCCTTTGACTTGGGCTTTTTTGGAGAGGTCAGGCAGTCTGGACATGGGGGTCACCCCCCCCAGCCCTGGGAGGGGGCAGGATGGGACTGTGGTTGGAGCCCTGCAAGATCTGCCTTGGGAAGGTTTTGAGTTGTGCTTGGGAGGTGCTAACTCAGAGGTTTTCAATCAGCCCAAAACACGGATGGGGAAAACAAATTTGGCAACAGGTGATTGCCAGTACATCCCAAGAGTGTGGCCTTTTGGCCCTACCTCTCAGAGCAAATGGAGAAGGCCCTCCCTCGGGCCACAGGAGCACTGGGCACAATGGGGAGGGCCCACCCGGTGCATCTGGGGAGCACAAACACCAAGGCCTCAGCCCCAAATTAAGCCAAGTGGTTCCAGGAACCCACCAAGAACCACCTCCTCGGAGGGGCCGATCTCAGCTATACCTTAGAGCAGGGGTTCTCAAACTTTTTGGGCTCGGGACCCTTTTGCATTCTTAAAATTACTGAGGACTCCCTAAAGAGCTTTTGTTTATCTGGGTCATATCTATTGATATTTACTGTATTAGAAATTAAAATGTCTTAGTATTATTATAAAAATAGTTTTGATCTTGCAGACTCCTCCCCCAAAATAGGCTCAGGAACCACTACCACTCTCCAGGGTCCCTGGGTCATACTTTGAAGTCAACAAGCATTTATTAAGTGCCTACTATGTACCAGGTACTGTGCTAAGTGCTGAGGACTTTTTCAATCTTTGGGGGCCCTGGTGCTTCCTCAGACTGGGATCCAAAGTTACCTTTAGGTAAGGTCCACTTATAGCCTGTTCCCTACTGGGTTGGGGTGGTGAGATCACTTTGGAAAAGAGAGGGATTGGGAAGGCAGGTGGTTTTTGGCTTTCGATTCAATACAACAAAAGGAAGAGATATCGCTAGCACCCTTCACCCGCCGTGAGCCTGGTTGCCCACCTATAAAGTACGAACATTGGGCTGGCTCATTCCTAGGTCCCCGACATGGGGGCTTCTGGGGCGTCTCCCCCTGACGTTGCCAGGCCCTCCTTTTGGGGCCGGTTGTAATCTGACATGGCACTTCTAGAGTTGGCCACAAGAGGGCGTGCCGAGACTGAACTACAACTTGAGCTGTCACCCAGGAGACAGAGAGGGGCTTCCCATCCCCCACCCCCTTTGTGGCTCTGCAAGAAGCCCTGGGTCCTGGGATGCTTCCCGGCTGCTAGGAGCCTACCTTGACTTCCCCTCATGCACCCCTCCACTCTGCTCCCCTCGAACTGCCTTCATCTCCCCTCTACCCCTGAAGCATCCTACTTTGTAGTTTCCCATCTCCCTGAGGACAGGGATTGCCATACGTCTCTCCTCATCTCCAACACTCTTACAAATAGTAGGGGGTTAATAAATGCTTGTTGCAATTAAGACAGAGGAAAAAGAGCAAGACTTGTGGTCAAAGGGCCAGGGCCAGAGAAGGAGAGGAAGTTAAAAAGTGAAACACAGAAAAGGAAGTCCACAGACCTTCCTCCCCCAATCCTCATTTAGAATAAACTGAAGGTGCTGCACACAGCAGGTGCTTAATAAATGTCTTGAATTCATTTGTTGGGGTGGAGTCCTTCACTCTGCTGTGTCTACTGAGTGCAGCAGCTTCACGATGGCCCCTAGCAGAGGGCTGGCCTTGGTTAGAGAGCCGGCTCTGTACCTTAGTTATCTGGGTATTGCTCAGCAAAATCCCTCTGTGGTTCCCAAGCCTCTGCACCCCTTCTTCCCAAATGAGGGCTTGGGCTAGATCAGGGCTTAGCCCTTATGTCATGGACCCTTCTGGCAGTGTGCTAAAGCCTATGGGTCTCTTTTTAAGGGAATAAACTATGATACATAGGGTTAGAAAGAATGTGAATTATATTGAAATACAGTTGCCATTTTGAACAAGTTTGTGGGCCAGGTTGATGAGCCCCAAGATCATTCTCTGATAGAAATCTCTGTTTTTAGCAGCTGCAGGGGGAGGGGAAGCGTCCTGTTGTTTGGAATCCGGAGGAGCTGTTATCAGGGACACCAAACTGAGGGCCCCAGACAGGATGGGACTGTATCAGGCTGAGCCCAAGTTGGAGGGAGGCCTGGGCACCTCAGATAAGGCCTGTTTTTCTTTTCCCTGGGACAGAAAACATGTAGCCACAGTTGGGGCCTCAAGGGAAGTAAATTCAGCTGGTTCTCTTCTCCCTCCCTCTGAGAACATGAAGTCCTTTTAGTTAGGCCTTTAGAACAAAGAACACGAGATCTGGATGGTCTTAAAACAACAAGTGTCAGCTGAAAGGCTCCTTAGAGCACAATGCCAGAGCTAGGAAGGCCTTAAAACATGGGATGTCCGAGCTGGGAGGACCTTTAGAACATAGGGTGTCAGAAGCAGAAAGGAGCTTGGGACAGAGAATAGCAGAGCCAAGATGGACAGTAGAACATCAAATCAGAATCTCAAAGGGAACCTCAGATGCTATCTTGTCCAAGTTAGATCCCTATAGCAGTCCCTTCTGTAGTTCCCCCTACAAGAGGTCCTCCAATCTTCCTAAAAGGGCAAGTTTCCTATATGTGTGAATGGGAGCCTGGAAAATGGATAACAACAATCAGAACTGTTCAAGTACAGAATGGCCTCTGGTGGCTTTTATTAGGAAATTTCTATTTAGATGGAACCAAATCTGCCTCTCATTTCTATGAGATGTCATGGAGACGTCTATCATATTCCCCACTGTCTTCCTTACACTCCCAGGGCAAATATCCTGTTTCTTTAATCATAAAAATTGCTTCCTATACCCTCACTATTCTGGTCACATCCCCTAATCTTAAATCATCATACTCAGATTGAATGCAATATCCCAGACATGGTATGATCGAGACAGAGAGGTGACAGGATCATCACCCTCTTTGTTCTAGACATGATACTCCATATAGTCTAACATTTTTTTTACTTCATGTCACACTATTTGTATTAAGCCTGTGGTTCACTGAAACGCCCAGATCTTTCTCAGGCAAACTTTTCTCTAGTTACAATTTCCTTAGCTTGTATTTGTGAAGTTTGGGTTGTTTTTTTTTAACCCAAGGTTATGTGTGTTCAACTGTATTAGATGCAGCCTATTGCTCTAGCCAATTGAGATCTTCATTCACTGTGTCAGCTATTTTCCCCAACTACATTATCCAAATCAAGAGCATTAGACTTAGAATCAGGGAGACCCAAAATCCCGCTTCTGAAAATTGCTGTGTGACTGTGGACAAGTCATTTACCCTTTATGAGTCTGTTTTCATGTTTGTGAAATGGGCCTAATACCTGTGCTACCTACCTCACAGGGTTGTTGTGAGGCTCCAAGGGAATCATGTGTGTGAAGTGCTTTGGAAATCTGAAAGGCCTTGATTATTATTGACAGACTGCTGTCCATGCCGCCAGCCAAGGTGTCCTGGTCAAGGAGTTCCTCAGCACACTGCACTAGAGAACACAAAGTCCTCAGGGACAGCCTGGGGTGGGGAACAAATCAACCAGCTCTGAATCTCCCAACAGTATTCTCACCTCACCCACATTGACCAATTAGTCCTCAAAGACTGCATGAAGACTTGCTTGCTGAAATCTAGGGACATTAATAAGCACAGAATGTCAGAGCTGGGAGGCCCTAAGAACCCAGGATGTCAGAGCTGAGAGGGCCCTTAGAACCCAGGAGGTCAGAGCTGGGAGGGCCTTTAGAACCCAGGAGGTCAGAGCTGGGAGGGCCCTTAGAACCCAGGAGGTCAGAGCTGGGAGGGCTCTTAGAACCCAGAAGGTCAGAGCTGGGAGGACCCTTAGAACCCAGGAGGTCAGAGCTGGGAGGGCTCTTAGAACCCAGAAGGTCAGAGCTGGGAGGGCCCTTAGAACCCAGGATATCAGAGCTGGGAGGGCCCTTAGAATCCAGGAGGTCAGAGCTGGGAGGGCCCTAAGAACCCAGGATGTCAGAGCTGGGAGGGCCCTTAGAACCCAGGAGGTCAGAGCTGGGAGGACCCTTAGAAACCAGGATGTTAGAGCTGAGAGGGCCCTTAGAATCCAGGAGGTCAGAGCTGGGAGGGCCCTTAGAACCCAGGAGGTCAGAGCTGGGAGGGCC
>JAJPUD010029015.1:874-14216 GCA_023553655.1 Myrmecobius fasciatus
GGTCCTGTGTGATCCTAATTGTGGCTCCCCGATATTTAAATTGTTTCTTTCTGGCTTCTTGTAATATCTTTTCCTTGGTATGATAGTTCTGGAATTTAGCCACGATATTTCTGGGGGACTTAATTTTTGGGTTTCTTTCAGGAGGTGATCGGTGGATTGTTTCAAGGAGTATTTGCCTTCTGGGTCTAAAATATCAGGGCAGTTTTCTTTTATGATATCCTGGAAGATAGTGTCTAGGTTCTTTTTTTTCATCATGGCTTTCAGGAAGCCCGATAATCCTTAGATTGTCTCTCCTAGATCTATTTTCCAGGTCAGTTGTTTCTCCTAGGAGCTATTTCATGTTTTTCTCTATCTTTTCATTTTTTTGTTTTTGTTTGACTGATTCTTGAAGTCTTGATGAGTCATTCATTTCCAATTGTTCGATTCTAATTTTTAATGTCTTATTTTCTTCAGTTACTGTTTTTAGTTCCTTTTGCAATTGACCAATTCCATTTTTTTGTTCATTGCATTTTTTTCCATTTTTTCTATTTTATTTTGCAGTGATCTCATTTTGTTTCCCCATGTTTCTTCTAATCTCTTTTAAGATTTTTTATGCAATCTTCAAAGAAAGCCTTGTGACATGGAGACCAGTTTATGTCTCTCTTTGAGGCTTTTTCTGGAGTTGCTTTACCTTTAGGGGCCTCAGGATTTGAGGTCTGTTCTTCCCTCTCTCCATAAAAGTTGTCTATGGTGAGAGTTCTTTTTGGTTTTTTATTCATTTTTTTTAAAGGTGTGAGGTCTGTTTAGGGCAAAGGTGAGACAGCTGCTGTAATTTGCCCTGGGGCAGTTCTGCTGATTTAGTTATTTCAGGAACTGGGCAGTTCTGCTGATTGAATTATGTCAGTGCTGGGCAGTTCTGCTGATTGAATTATTTCAGGTACTGGGCAGCTCTGCTGATTGAATTATTTCTGGTGCTGATCAGTCCTGTTGATTGATTTATTGCTTTAAGGTGCTGTGTAATGGCAGCTAGGTCCGATGCTCATCAGGGGTTCAGTGGTTCACAATCTACCCCCCACAAAAGGCAGACCCTCCAAGCCATCTGCCCACAATCAGGACAGATTGGTCCAAGAGGCCCGCAGAAGACTCCCAGGTGTGTGAAAAGCACAACGCTCCCACTCCTGTTTCGACTCCTGTTCCAGCTCCCTGCTCCAGCTCCCTGCCCCGGTCTCCCTGGGCTGCAGTCTGGGTTCAGCAGACCACCCCCCTGGCCAATTAAAACAGACCTGTTTTGAGGTTCTTCCAGAGTATCTTCTTCTAGAATCGTGCCCTCCAGATATTGTGGATTTTTTGCTTCAAAATCAGTCTAGAGGCTTCATATGTTGTTGGTTTGAGGGAAGGTTAGAGGAGGTTACAGAGACTCCTGTCTGATCCCTGGCACCATGGCTCCACAGTTTTCTTATTTTCAATTTTATTAATCTCCCCTTTTATTTTCAGAATTTCCAATTTGGTATTTAATTGAGGGTTTTTAATTTGTTTTTTTTCTAACTTTTTAAATTGTAAGCCCAATTCATTGATCTTCTCATTCTCTATTTTATACAAGTAAGCATCTAGAGATATAAAATTACCCCTTACAACCACTTTGGCTGTATCCCACAAATTTTGGCATGTTGTCTCATTATTGTCATTATCGTGGATGATAATTTTTTAGTTATTTCTCTAGGGTTCTCTAAATATACCATCATATCATCTACAAAGCGTGATAATTTGGTTTCCTTATTACTTACTCTAATTCCTTTAATTTCCTTTTTTCTTTTATTGCCAAAGATAACATTTCTAATACAATATTGAAGTGCAATGGTGATAGTGGGCAACCTTGTTTCATCCCTGATCTTTGCTAAAAGTTTTAAATAGATCCTACTGGTCATTTTAAGGAAAAGTTCATTTATTCCTATACTCTAGCAGTTTTTAATAGGAATGGGTATTGGATTTAACAAATGCTTTTTCTGCATCTATTGAGATAATCATATAATTTTTGTTACTTTTGTTATTAATACAGTCAATTATGCAAATAGTTTTCCTAATATTGAACCAGCCTGACTTCCTGGTATAAATCCTACTTGGTCATAGTGTATTCTCCTGAGGATGATTTTCCGTAATCTCATTGCTAATATTTTATTTAAGATTTTTGCATCAATGTTCATTAGGGAAACTGGTTTATAATTTTTTTTTCTCTGTTTTCACCCTATCTGGTTTAGCTATCAGGACCATATCTGTGTCATAAAGGGAATTTGGTAGGATTCCTTCTTTCTCTATTTTTTCAAATAGTTTATATACTATTGCAATTAATTGTTTTTTGAATGTTTCGTAGAATTCAGATGTAAATCCATCTGGCCCTGGAGATTTTTTCTTATGGAACTGATTCACAGCTTGTTCTATTTCTTCTTTCAAAAATAGGACTAAATAAATAATTTATTTCCTATTCTGTTAACCTGGGCAATCTACATTTTTGTAGACATTCCTCCCTTTCATTTAGATTATCAATTTTATTGACATATAGTTAGGCAAAATAACTCCTAATTATTGCTCTAATTTTCCCTTTATTGGGGAAAAGTTCTCCCTTTTCATTTTTGAGCCTAACAATTTGATATTTCTTCTTTCCTTTTTCTAATCAAATTAACTAAAGCTTTATCAATTTTGATGGTTTTTTTTCACAAAACCAATTCTTAGTTTTATTTATTAATTCAATGGTTTTCTTATTTTCAGTTTCATTAATCTCCACTTTTATTTTCAGAATTACAAATTTGGCTTTTAATTGAGGGTTTTAAATTTGTTCTTTTTATAGCTTTTTAAATTATAAGCAAAATTCACTGATCTTCTCTTTCTCTATTCAATGCAAGTAAACATCTACAGATATAAAATTTCACCTGCTAATTACTTTGGTTGCATCCCACAAATTTTGACATGTTGTCTCATTATTGTCATTCTCTTGGATGAAGTTGTTGATTGTTTCTATGATTTGTTGTTTCACCCACTCATTCTTTAGAGTTAGATTGTTTAATTTCCAATTAATTTTTGGTCTTTTTTCTCCTGGTCTTATATTGCATGTGATTCTTATTGCATCTTGATCTGAAAAAAGTGCATTTATTATTTCTGCCTTTCTACATTTAATTTTGAAATTTTTATGCTCTAATACATGGTCAATTTTTGTATAGGTTCCAAGAACTGCTGAGAAAAAAGTAAATTTTCTCCAAAGATCTATCATATCTAACTTTTCTAACATTCTGTTTACCTCCTTAACCTCTTTCTTATTTATTTTGTGGTTTGATTTATCTTGTTCTGAGAGAGAAAGGTTGAGATTCCCCCACTAGTATATTTTTGCTGTCCATTTCTTCTCGAATCTCTCTTAACTTCTCCTCTAGGAATTTGGATGTTATACCACTTGGTGCATATATGTTTACTATTGATATTACTTCATTACTTATGATATCCTTTAGTAAAATATAGCTTCCTTCCTTATCTCTTTTAATTAAAAATATCTTTGCTTTTGCTTGATCTGAGATCAGGATTATTACCCCTGTTGGTTTTTTTGTTTGTTTGTTTGTTTTTACTTCATCTGAAGCATAATAGATTCTGCTCCAGCCCTTTACTTTCACTCTGTATGTATCACTGTGCTTTAAATGTGTTTCTTGTAAACAACATATTGTAGGATTCTGGCTTTTAATCCAGTCTGTTATCTGCTTCTGTTTTATGGGAGAGTTCATCCCATTAACATTCACAGTTAAAATAACTAATTCTGTATTTCCTGCCATCTTATTTACCCTAAATTATCATTTTCTCTTTCCTTTCCTCCTTCCCTCCTCCCCAGTATTTTGCTTTTGATGACCACCTTCCTTAAACAGTCCTCCCCTTTTAGAGCCCCTCCCCCTTTTTTTACACCTTTTCCCCTAATACTTTTGTTTTCTCTTCTATTAGTCTTTCCATTTCTTTTCCCCCTTTCCCCTCCCACTTCTGTATAAGGTGAGACAAGTTTCTCTGTGAAAGAAAATATGTCTGATATTCTTGCTTTGAGCCAAATTTGATGAGAGCAAGATTCACACAGTGCTCATTCCTGTCTCTTCTTTCCCTCAATTACAATAGGTCTTCTTTGCCTCTTCATGAGGTGTAATTTCCCTTATTTGATCTTTTTTCTCCTCTTTGTCCAGTATGATCCCCTTTCCACCCCCAGTTTCTTTTTCATATTATCATAATAAAATCAAATTATACCCGCATTCTCTAAGTATATCCATATCAGAAATATAATTCTCAAGAGTTCTTTCCTTTTTATCTTTTTATGCTTCTCTTGAGCTCTGTGTTTGGAGATGAAATTTTTTGTTCAGTTCTGGTCTTTTTATTAGAAATAGGTGAAATTCAGCTATATCATTGAAAATCCATCTTCTTCCCTGAAAGTAATGCTCATATAAGGGAAGTTTTCCTTTATGATTTCCTGTAAGATAATGTCTAGGTTTTTTTTTCATCATGGCTTTCAGGAAATCCAATAATCCTCAGATTTTTCTCTTCTAGATCTATTTTCCAAATCAGTTATTTTTCCTATGAGGTATTTCATATTTTCTTCTATTTTTTTCATTTTTTTTGTTTTTGTTTGACCAATTCTTGAAGTTTTATTGAGTCATTCACTTCCATTTGTTCAGTTCTAATTTTTAGTGTATAATTTTCTTCAGTTACCTTTTTTTGTCTCCTTTTGTATTTGGCCAATTGAATTGTTTTGTTCATTGTATTCTTTTTTCATTTCACAAATTTTGTTTTTCAGTGAATTGGTATCTTTTTCATATCTATTATTAAAAATATTTCATATTTTTCATATTCTGTAAAGCATTATATGCTTTTTCCATTTCATCAAATCTATTTTGTAAGGAGTTATATGCTTTTCCCAACCCTTCTTGCAATGATCTCATTTCCTTTCCCCCATTTTTCTTCTAACTCTATATTAAGATCCTTTATGCAATCTTCCAAGAAAGCCTTGTTAATTGGGGACCAGTTCATATCTCCCTTTGGGGCTTCATCTGGGGTTGATTTACTGTTATGAACCTCAGGATCTGGGGTCTGTTATTCTCTCTCTCAAATTCTAAGTGTTCCACAGCACCTTGTTTTTCCAACAGTGATAATTACGAAATAATTTTTTTTCGGTAGAGTTTTTAGTTTGTTTAGAAGCTAAACTGAGGTAAACCATGCAGCAAAATTCTTCTTTTGTGATTTTGCTATTGACTAAGTGTAGAGGTTTTTAGTCTGAGGTCTGCCAACTTGGCTTATATACATATATTATATATTAAGATATATGTCATATATATCTTGATATATATTATAACTATTTCAACCATATTTCACAGTTGATTTTCTTTATAATATTATATCTTTTATTTTGTGGATTCATTCCTCAAAGAGGTCTCTAGACTTCATCAGTCTAGTAAGGAGGATTTTTGCAAGAATCTTTCCAGAAGTGATTTAAGAAAGAAAGGACCTCCCTCTTCCCTCTCCACCCCTCCATGATTGTCAAAAATTCCATTCCTTTTACCTTTATAAAGATGGACAGTGGAGACATCCTTGAATTCTTGGGGCATAACTTCCTATTGACATAATCAGAAAATTTTAATCAGCTTTGGTATGAACAATGAAGCCCCACCCCTTTGTAAATCTCAGCTGGAATAAAATTAGCACCTGGTGCTTTATAACACAAAGTAGAATTTAATCCTTTTCTTCAATTAGAACTTCAGCCAAGGAGGGATTGATTTTAACTTTAGGTAAATAGTCAATTGCTTCAGCATTGATTGATGATGGTCTGTTGAGAGCACTATGGAAGTGTTCAGTCCATCTGTAGAATCATATTCTTTCACTAATCAGTGTGACACCATCAAAAAGTAGGATTTTGGCCCATAAATGGCCTTTGTAAATCATAAAAATGCTTTGTATTGTTACTATCAGCATAAAACTGTAGTTCATCTGCTTTATTACTGAACCAAGAATCTTATATTTCTCTAAGTTTTCATTGTACTTTACTTTTGATACCTTCTTAGAGGCTGATGAACTATCCCACTGGTAAATCCTCATTTTTCATTTAGAAGCTTTTGAATTTCCCTATCATTTTCATCAAATGAGTATGAAGATCACCTAGCAGGATAAGATACCAGAAACAGAGAAACTAAACTGCTAAGCATTTCAACTCTACTGCAAAAAGCATAAGTCTGTTGGTCTGGCCACATTGTCTGAATGTCACATGTATGCTAGCACCCCCCAAAATATATTTTATGGGGAACTCACACAGTGTAAGTGCTCACAACTTGGTCAGAAAAAGCAATTACAAGGACACTATCAAGGGATCACTTAAGAACATATTGTATGACATGGGAAACACTGGCATAGGACCACCCAGCATGGTGTGCCCTGATCAGAGAAGGTGCTGTGCTCTATGAGCAAAGCAGAATTGAATTAGCCCAGAAGAAATGCAAAATGTGCAAAATTAGAGGAAACTACCTCAAATGTTCCTATGGACAATTTCTGTCCAATCTGTGATAGAGCATTCCAAGCTCATATTGGTCTAATTAGCCACAGACAGACACAATGCAGCTCAACTCTAACATAGTGATATCATTTTGGTCCCCTTTGAGAACAAAGGATAACAACAACCAAGACTTCATCATATAGCTATAGTAGTCCATGGTACAAAATAGTTTAGCAGGTATTTGGTCTGTGTACATCAAATCTAAAAGACATTCCTGAACTTTAGAATTAGCCACGTACCTTACTCTATGGCTTAAGACAATTAGTATCTTCCATGTGTCAAACTGAAAAGAAAATTATTTGGGTTAGTGTGACATTTATACTTAAAGTGAGAAGGGTAATCTTGTAAAAAGAGGTTGCTTATTTACAATATACAAGTATAACAACTATTGTTAGCAGGTATTTTTGTCTATAAAATCACAAATCTGTTTCATGATACCATGGCATGAGATAATGGTATTTGGAATTTGAATTGATAATATATGTGATTGATCCACTTCTTGAATTTTATAAATGAGAAAACTTAGGTCCAAAGATGATGTGATTTAAATGGCCATAGTCACAAAAGTAGTGGGTAGAGTCAAGATTCAAACCCAAGTCTTGATTGTGAAGTGAGGGTTCACATCTATAATGTTTTTCTTCAATGTATCCCTGATTTATATGAAAATCAGATAGATAAAGCATTTATTAGTCAGTCAGTCAACAAGCATTTATTAAGAGCTTCTTATATAGCAAGAACTGGACTAAGCACTGAGAATACAAATAAAAGGAAAAAGAAAGTTTCTGCCTTCAAAGAGCTTTTAGGGAAGAAAGACAACAAATAAATGGGAAACTGAAAAGGAGTATGGGGATGTGAAAGGAAGTGCCTATACAAAGGTCATAATGGTTGTCTGGAAAATGAAGGATGGCTCCCCAAAATAGTAATTCTGGAAAGTAGAAAACCATATGAGGAGTTAGCAAGATAGTTGATTATTTATCAGACCTTGTCCTAATACTTAGAAGGGGAATAGGAATACAAATTCAAATAAGCAAAACAGTTTCAGAAGACAATATATAAAGGGAAAGTGAAAGGGAGGTTACCAAATTGGTCTGGAGAAGTCCAGTAAATGAGGTGAAAGCCTGTAAAAGGTAAAATTAGAAGGAAAAAAGGTCTATCAACTGACTAAGTGATCAGTGGAGGGGGAAAGGGGAAGTGGAGACCAGAGTGGAGATTTCATTGATATGGGTATCCCCTTTAACTTTGAACTGTGCAAATCATCTACCATACCTTCTTATACCATGCAATTCTTGTTCATATCATCCTCTATAACTACTCTACAAAATGCAGTGGATACCTTCTTCTGATCCTATTTATACTTCATGGTTACCATTGTAATCCTTGGAATTTTCATATGTTAACCACCATTCTTATTATATTTCTGGCCTATCTCCTCTTCTGGTCATACACAGTTTTGTTAATACCTTTTAATCTGGTCCTCACGTATAAATCATGGTTGATAGGTTGCAATATTCCACTCCCCTCCCCTGCCCTATGCATTATTTCCTTGACCCTATTATTGTCACCTACCATTTTGAAACTTATAAAAGCAGAATGTTCCATGTTTCCTAGGAATATAGCGTCATCAGAAAATAATGGTATATAAATAGCATGAAGCTTGTGTTGGGAGAGGGAATTAAGGAGGAGCATGAGAATATTGGATTAAAAATTCTGTTTCAAGGAAGAAATGGAAAATCATTTTCAAATTAATATTTTCTTATTCAGAATCTTTCCCAAAAATGCAATGTATTTGATTTTCACTCCTACATCAATTAATTTGTTCAACAAATATGTATCTTACCTATTATGCACTAGACACCTGATATTTTCTTGGGGAAACACAAGTAGTAAATGGGAATTGTTCCTAGTTTTTTAAAGCTTTATTATATTATTAATTGGGGAAGACGTCAAATGTAAATGATAATGCAAAATGCAATAAATTTACAAAAGGAATGCCTAAAAGTGAAGGTGTTGTGAAAATAAATAGATCAGATTACTTCCAATTGGGGAAAGTTTTTTCTTTGTCATTTAAGCTGGACCTTTAAGGATGAATATGAACATATACCATTAATATTGCCTTTAAACTTTTAAGATAGTGGGGACAAATAACTCTCAAAAAGTTAACATTTTGCTTATGTTATGTCGAGTACCTAGATGAAAAGACAGAATTCTTTGATAGAAAGTAGGCTAGAAAGAATTAAAGGACATATTCAAATGCTGATGGTTCCATTTAGTACCACTGTATTTTTATGTTATTTATCTAACATCTTGGGCAGTTTCTCCACTGTAAAATGAGGGCATTGAATTAGATGGCCCTAAAGGTATGTTTTAATTTTAAACCTGTGATCTTTTTATGAGTGATTTTAAAAGTAGGTATCTAGATAGTGATATGAATATAATCCCCTCCTGGATCACTGGTCATGGGCAGAAGGGTTTCAGTAGATCAATGAAACCATGAGCTCTGCCATACAGAGTTAACATAAAAACCATGATAACCATAGTATATGGTCTCATTACTATTTCTTGACAAATAGAAGAAAAAATGGAAGCAGTGTCAGATTTTGTTTTTAAGCTTAAAGATTGCTATAGATAGTGACTACAGACACGCTTATTCCTTGGAAAGAAAGTTATGGCAAAGCTGAACAGCATACTCAAAACAACCACCTTGCTGACAAAGGTCCATATAGTTAAAGCTATGGTTTTGTTTTTTAGTAGTAATGATAGATAGAGTACAGTTTCTAGGGGAAATATAGCAATAATTTTAAGGTTTTCTGATCTTAGAGTGCTTCTGTTCTAACAATCTGTCAATAATTCTAAAATCTTCTGGCTTTACAATCAGTGAACCTGAGGTTCCCCCAGGCCTTAAAGTGGTATTATTCTGACAATGTCTGTCAATGATTGTAAAAATCTTCTGAACTAGGAAATAATTCCTCTCTTAGATTTTAGGGAAGATATATTAGGCTTCCTGAGGTGCTCTGACCTTAGAGTGCTATTGTTCTAACAATCTGTAATGATTCTAAAGTTTTCTGGCCTTAGAATAGATTATCTGTTGGTCAGTGATAACCAAGTTCCTGACACAACAGTGAACAGACCACCCCCCAAACATACCTGTAAGCCATAAAATTAACATTTTAGTGTTAATTTTGGAACTTAGCCTGTTTCAATTGCCATTACAATTAAAATAAACTTTGCCCCTTGACTTGGAGATGGGTTTAAGCTGTTATGCCCTGAATTGTTATGCCCCGAATTGCTATGCCTTGAATATAATTATTATGGCCGCCCCCCCTTCCTTGCCATTAGGACTAAGAGAATTGAGCCAGGAAAATCCTTGAAGCTTGGGCCACTTTACATTCTATTGTATCATAAACTCCAGGTGCATTTTCTCCATTCTTGCTGGCATAATTCCCGCTCCTTTGAGTATTGTCCCTTGTGTCGCTGTCTCCTTCCCTCGACATTCTTATCTTGACCCTTATCCTGTCGGGACTAAGTTATGGATCTCTCCTGGAATTATGACTTGTTCACCCACCCAGTGCCTTCACCCTTCCTTATCTGCCCTTGTTTCCCAATAAGATTGTACATTAAAGTTATGTATTCTGTTTAACTAAAACCCTATAAAAGGTCCCTGCTTCAGTTCCTCAGCTGCTGAATGATTTTTGAATATGAGTTTTATTTGGTTGGCTAGCCTAAACTCTGTACATTAAAAAGATTAAAAACTAATCTCTGAGACTTACATGAGCTGATGCTAAGTGAAATGAGCAGAACCAGGAGATCATTATACACGGCAACAACAAGACTGTATGATGATCAATTCTGATGGACATGGATTCAAACCAGTTCCAATTGTTCAGAGATAAAGAAATAGGATTGTGGGAACTGAGTGTGGACCACAACATAGCATTTTCACTTTTTTATTGATGTTTGCTTGCCAAACTTTTGGGGTCCCTTATCAACCTTAACAGTAACACATGGTGGTAAGAATTGCACAATAAGGAAAACTGAGCATTGGCAAATCAATACTTTCAAACTCTGGTGCTGGAGAAGATTTTTGAGAGTTCCTTGGATCTCAAGGAGATCAAATTAGCCAATACTTAAAGAAATTTATTCTGACTTTTCATTGGAAGGAAAAATTTTGAGGCTGAAGATTAAAATTATTTTGACTTATAATGAGAAGATAGGATTTTGAAAAAGACTCTTGCTGGGAAAGATTGAAAGCAGAAGGAGACAGGAATGGCAGTGAATGAGATGAAAAGGTAGTGTCATAGAAGCAATGAGCATCAACCTTGGACACACTTCAGGAGTTAATGTAGGAACAAAGGTCCTGTTATGCTATGATCCAGTCAGATATCACTGAATGATTGAACAACAATAATAATGGATATAATACTGAGTTTGCTGCCAAATACTGCTTTTAGCTATGTTATTCAAGAGACTAAATGTCTCTCAACCTTAGCTTCTTCCTCTGTAAAACGAGGAAGAAGAGACTTCATAGTCTCTAAAATCCCTTCCAGTTCTAAATGTATGATCCCATGGTCTAGAAATGTAATGAAATACGATTTTTTTTGGACTAAGATTAAACAATATCCACAAATGGAGACATTGTACTTGTATTATTATTTGACTCTTTATCAAAATTTTCTCTTTCCAGGTATTGAAAGCATATTTTACAGTAGTTATGACACAATGGACTATTCTAGATTGGATATGACACATTTTTAGACTTTATATTACCATCATTGGGAGGGGGAGTATGCTATGTTATCTGCACATAACTATAGTCTGTCATTTGATGCTGTGTGAGAGCTTAGAGAGCAATTCACCATACTTTTAAATTCAAATTATATTTTGGGAGGAGTCAAGTGATAAAGATTCTGTTCTTTAAAAAGCATGGAAAGATAGAAAACCAAACCATCTGGGAAAATTTCTCAGGCAGAAATTTCATCAGAATTTCATCTCAATATGTGCCAAGACCCCAAACTTTAGTAAAAGAACAAATGAAGAAGAAATGGGTGTGATAAAGAATGATCATATAAATTTAAATAATGGGAATAAAGTTCCCAACAGGATCAGAAAGGTAGCAAGAGTTAATAGTTCTTTCTAGTCATATAAAAAGGTGCTCCAAATCTCTATTGATCAGAAAAATGCAAATTAAGACAACTCTGAGATACCACTACACACCTGTCAGATTAGCTAAGATGACAGGAAAAGATAATGATAAATGTTGGAGGGGATGTGGGAAAACTGCAACACTGATACATTGTTGGTGGAATTGTAAATGGATCCAACCATTCTGGAAAGTAATTTGGAACTATGCTCAAAAAGTTTATCAAACTCTGCATAACCTTTGAACCAGCACTGTTTCTACTGGGCTGATATCCCAAAGAGATCTTAAAGGAAGGAAAGGGACCCACATGTGCAAGTATGTTTGTGGCAGCCCTCTTTGTAGTGGCTAGAAACTGGAAACTAAATGCATGCCCAACAATTGGAGAATAGCTGAATAAATTATGGTATATGAATGTCACGGAATATTATTGTTCTGTAAGAAACGACCAGCAGGATGATTTCAGAGAAGCCTGGAGAGACTTGCATGAACTGATGCTGAGTGAAATGAGCAGAACCAGGAGATCATCATACACGGCAATAACAAGACTATATGATGAGCAATTCTGATGGACATGGTTCTCTCCAACAATGAGATGTTTCAAACCAGTTCCAGTAGTTAAGTGATTAAGAAAGCCATATACACCTGAGAGAGGGATATGAATGTGGACTACAAAATAACATTTTCATGGCTCTCTATTGATGTTTGCTTGCATTGTTTCCTTTCTCAGATTTTTTTTTTCTTGTGAATTCAACTTTTCTTGCACAGCAAGATAATTGTAAAAATATGCATACACATATTCAATATAGTATTTTAACATAATTAACATGTAGTAAAATTCCTGCCATCTAGGGGAGGGGTGGGAACTGGGGGAAAAATTTGTAATGGAAAGCTTTGCAAGGGTCAATGTTGAAAAACTAGCCATAGATATATTTTTTTGTTTGTTGGTTGGTTTTTTGTTTTTTTTTTAATTAAAGCTTTTTATTTGCATAACATATGTATGGGTAGTTCCTCAACATTGATCTTTACAAAGCTTTCCATTACAAATTTTCCCTCAAGTCCCCTCCTCTCCCCTAGATGGCAGGAAGTCCACTTCATGTTAATTATGTTAAAATACTTGACAAGTCGAATATATGTATACATATTTCCACATTTATCATTGTTGTGCAAGAAAAAATCATATCTACAAGAGAAAAAAAATCAGAGAAAGGAAACACAATGCAAGCAAACATCAATAGAGACCATGAAAATGACATGTTATAGTCCATATCTCATCTCCCTCTCTCTGGGTGTATATGGCTTTCTTCATTGAACAATTGAAACTAGTTTGAGATAATTCTTTGTTGCAGAGAGCCATGTCCATCAGAGTTGATCATCATGTAATATTGTTATTACTGTGTATAATGATCTCCTGGTTCTGCTCATTTCACTCAGCATCAATTCATGCAAGTCTCTCCAGGCCTCTCTGAAATCATACTGCTGGTCGTTTCTTACAGAGCAATAATATTCCATAACATTCATATACCATAACTTATTCAAACACTCTCCAATTGATGGGCATCCATTCAGTTTCCAGTTTCTAGCCACTACAAAAAGGGCTGCCACAAACATTCTTGTACATGTGGGGCGCTTTCCGTCCTCTAAGATCTCTTTGGGATATAGGCCCAATAGAAACA
>JAJPUD010029016.1:0-14216 GCA_023553655.1 Myrmecobius fasciatus
ACCTGGGCTCAGAGGGCCCAGCTAGGAGGCTGGATTTGGCCTCACACTTACCAGTTAGACCAGCTGCCTCCAGGGGTGATGGAGTAGATGCTGCTCTAGAACAGACATAGGGATGCTCTAGAAGTGACCCCCATTCAGGAAGGGGACAGCCCACTGCCATTCCTCAGGGTTTCTCCTGTGCCCAGAGCTGCTCTCTCAGCCCTAGCTGAGACTGGAGCTGGGCCTGGACTGCAGATTCCTCCCTTCTTCCCTGTCCTCCTCAGGCTTGTGGGGCCCTGAGCCAGGGATGGTTGGGCCTCTATGGGCCCCAGCCCTTTGGAGGAGAATACCTAGCCCAGAAACCCTAGCTGAAGACCAGGCTGCCTTTTCATCCTGGGGCAGAGCTGAGCCCTTGGGTCCTCCTGCATGGGACTGGGCTGCAGCACCCTGGCACTCAATACCCCCCCTGGCTCAGATCCCAAGCTTCTCCCTTCAAGGGTCGCTTCCTGCCTCAGTCTCTTATCCCTGCAGACCCCTAGAGGAAGGAAAGGAGCCTGGGAAGTGTGTGTTGGGGGCAGGGAGAAGCGGCCAATCCTAAATTCTCAGCCTGACTTGCTTACAGCTAGCTGCCTGTCTGTCCTCTGCGGATCTGTTCCTGCTCCGTGCCCCCTGCCCTGTCCCGCATGCCCCCTCATCTGTCCCCTACCTGAGGGGGCTTTCTTGGCACCCACAGTGTCTTTGGTCCCTTCTCAGTGTTTCATGCCCAGTCCCTTGGAGGTGCCCTACCATGAGTTCGGTCAGGACTGGGGGAGGTCACTGGCTCATAGGGCCCCAGAAAGCAGGGAGCTCTTAGCCCCTGACTGTCACCATTCCTAACGGGGTCCTGTGGCCAATTTTGGGGGCAAGAGGAGACAGTCTGCTTGAACTCAGGGTAGACCCTGGCAACATCCTCCCTATCCTTGGCGCTTTGCCCTAATACCCACAAGCTTATTATTTTGAGAATCCTGCGTCAGTTCTCTGCCTCCCTTTCTCCTTCTGCCCCCCACCCCATAAATCCCAGGCTTCCAGGCTTTCTTTTGTCTCCCTCTCCCTAGTAGGCCAGGCAAAGCTCTGGCCTCTGTTCTGCCATTGACTGTATGATGTGGACAAATCCTTTCCCTTCTTGGAGCCTCAATTTTCCCACCCATAAAATGGGGGCACGATTTCCCATCCTCCCTTCCTTTCTAATTGGAGGACATAGAGACCCTGCGGTGTCTCCCTGCCTCCCCCCACCTCATGTTTCCAGTCCTCCCTTGTAGCTTTCCCACTGGCCGGGGTAGTGCTTCCCTATGTCTAGCTCCCGTCTCCTCTCCCCTGCTGCAGCTTATGGCACCTCCTGCCAGTGCCGCCACCCTGTCTCTTGCTGACTGTCTGTGTGTCTCATTTTGTCTCTTGGATGGGTGTTTCAGTCTCTTAATGCCCCCTGGACTGGGGGAGGGGGCCAGTAAAAGCCTTCCCTCACCCCTATGGGCCGTGGGGAGGTGGGCAGGGAGGATGGCATTGCCAAGGGCTAGAAGGGAGCTCTTCCTTTCCCTGAAACTGAGCTCTGCCTGTCTGGGGCCCACATAAAATCTTGTGCTTTCCAAGACTCCCCTGGGTCAGACCCCAATCCTTCCTGCTTTGGCTCATGCACGCTAGGCCTAGGGTGGGCCTATTTTGGGCTGCTTCAGAGCTGCCGGCCCTGCGGGCAGGGGTCGTGGAGAGGGCACATCCCTGTGCCCGGAGGTTCCTGTTTGGGCAGCTGTTAGGGCAGGAAGAGACTGCCACGAGTTTGCCCTGACCTCGCCCTTCCTTTCCCTCTAGGTACCACGATAAACAGGAGGTGACCAGCAGCTTCCTGGGGGCCATGTGGCTGATATCCATCACCTTTTTGTCCATCGGCTATGGGGACATGGTGCCCCACACCTACTGCGGGAAGGGCGTGTGTCTCCTCACAGGCATCATGGTAATGGGCCCTGCCTGGGGGGGCTGCAAGAAGGGCATCTCCCACCCCATCCCTGCTTTGGGGTTCTTGGGAGGAGCCTGTGCCTGGCCTACCTCAACCCAGAGGTGCCAGCATCGAGCAGCGCCCTCCTAGAATGGGGCAGTGAGTGTGCCCCAGACTGCCTCCACTAGTATTGGCAAGGACCTCAGAGGGAGGGATTGGAGGCCTTGGTCCAAGAGGCTCTCCAGACTGGGCTCTGGGGTTGGGGAGGGAGGCCGGAGAGAGGAGATGGGGTCACTGCCTCACGCTGGTCCTCCTCCGCAGGGCGCTGGCTGCACAGCCCTGGTGGTGGCCGTGGTGGCTCGGAAGCTGGAGCTCACCAAGGCTGAGAAGCACGTTCACAACTTCATGATGGACACTCAGCTCACCAAGCGGGTGAGTGTTTGTCTGCCCCTCTGGGTGCGTCTGCCCAGTGGCTGGCACTGCCAGGTGCGGGGTCCTCATCCTGCTCTCCTGCTGTCTGTGTACAGGATGGGCCTCCCTCACGGGAGTGTCCCGGGCACACACAGACAAGCAGAGGGATGGGCTTTTGTGCCCTCATCTGGGGCCAGAGCTAAAGATGGCAACAAGGGGGCGCACATGGGCACCAGGAATCCCAGAGATGTTCATCAGTTTCTTGTGTGTCTTGCCCAGGTCAAAAATGCTGCCGCCAACGTACTCAGGGAAACGTGGCTCATTTACAAACACACCAAGCTGGTGAGGAAGCCCGACCATGCCCGAGTTCGGAAACACCAGCGTAAGTTCCTTCAGGCCATCCATCAGTAAGTGCAACACCTTTCCCTGCTTCTGTTTCCGGGTCTGTCCTTCCCCTTCCAAATCCACACAAACCGCCCCGAGCTGCCACTGCCGGACAGGGGGACCAGCCCTCCCTCCAGCCTCAGGCTGCCCATGTAGCCACTCATCACCTGGGAGGAGAAACGGGATCCCCTCCTCAGTGCCCATCCCAGCCCCGGCTCTGCCATCCTGTGGTGCCCGCCACCCAGATCGCCCTCAATGGGCAGCATTTTCTCATTGGGAACTGCTGCGGTTGCAGGTGGGCTTCTGACCAGCTGCCCAGATTAATCCAGCAGACATTGTTTACCGCCCGTTATGAGGAAGGGCCTTATCACACAGGTACCATTTACACTGTGTGGGTTGAGTAACATGGGGCCTGTCCAGGAGGTGACTTGTAAGGGCCTCCTGTGTGCCAGACATCGTGTGGAGGGGAAATGCCCTCCAGCAGGTGGGAAGGAGTAACGTGTCGTCCCCCCGGAAAGGGTGCCCGGGGCCCGGACTAGAGAGCCTGCGGCCCACCCTTCACTTGTCTGAGAGGGACCTGGAAGGGAGGAAGCTTGGCCAAGGTCACGCTGAGTCTCTGGCAAAGCCAGGCCTAGCACCCAGCGCCCTGGGGTGGACCACAAAGGGCAGACTAAGAATGGAGGCCATGGGAGGGGGCGGGGGGGACCAGTGTGCCTTTGGAAAGGGGCCTCTGGCAGCTGGCCTTGCAGGGAGGCCCATTAGGAGGCTGCTGCATTAGTCCAGGCTGGAGGGGTGGAGGCAGCGAGCGGCTCTGAGGAAGCCTCGGAGGAGGACAAGGTAATTGGAGAGAAAGAGATGAGTCTGAGCTGTCCGGTTTGGAGCCTGGGAGACGGGCCTTTGGAGGGCCTCTAGGAGAGACGGGGTGGGGGGGCTTGGCTCAATGTGGTGAGCCAGCAAAGGATGGGGGGAGGGCCCAGGGCTGAGGGGTCAGATGCGAGGGCGCGCTCTCTGAGGGCCTGCCAAGGCTAAGCTTGGAGTCAGAGCAGTGGCAGGGCCTGGGGACAGGGCTGGGCTGCAGCTGCCTGGCCTACAAGGCCCAAGACCCCCTCTGCTCCTCTAATGTTCGCTGTTAGGGCTGCCTGAAAATCAAGTGTAGTCCTGAACATAACTAGGAGAATACACGAGCTGCATCCCATTCAGGCTGGGGCCGGTCACTGCCTCAGCTCTCTCCTCTGGAAAATGGGGAAGCTGGCTCTTACCACGCCTGCCTCCCGGAGGCTCCAGGGAAGCCCTGGCGGCTGAGGCCGGGCAAGGACACCCAAGCAGGGCAAGGACACCTGTACCTTTAATGAGGTGATTCGGGCCCAGGAGGAGGAGCCAGGGTGTCCTTCCCAGTCTCAGAGGGGCAGGAGCAGCTGCGGGAGAGGTGGCCTGGGGCTCAGGTCCGGCTGGGCCTCTCTCAGTTGTCCTGGGAGTCAGGCATTTATTCAGCGCGGGGGGCACGGTGCTGTGCCCGCAGACACTATCCTGCCATTGGGGAGCAGCTCTTCGGGAGCTGTGTGCCCATAGACAGATGGTAACTTTGGAGAGCGGGGGGAGCCAAGTGGTTAGAGCCCAAACTCTGCCCCAGCCCCTGGGTCCCTGTGAGGATCAAACAGCATTTGTAAGCCTTACTAGAGGGGGGGAAACGGGAAAGGCCTCCTGGAGGATGATGCTTGTACAGCCAGCCAGCCCTCACCCCATCTGTCACTCAGGCAGCCTGGGTCTGAGGCCCGTCTGACGGGTGGGGGAGCTGGGAGGGCTAACCAGGTTTGCCCAAGTCGGGTCAGAGCTACTGGGTCAGGGAGCTGGGATGTGAACTTGGATCTCCCAGCTCCAAAGCCCATGTGCTTCCTGCCGAGCAGGCATGGATTAGGCACCTGCTGTATACTAGCAGTATACAGTAGAGACACTCCCTGCCACTGTAGCACAGTCAGAGCTGTGGCCCCCAGAAGTCCTGCGGGACACTTCTTCTTCCCCTCTGTGATGGAGAATGACAGTGGGGACCAAGTCTGGGACTTGTGGGAAGTCACTTGGCAAGCAAGAGACGGTCTACAAGGAAACAGGCCATTCCCTGCCCCTCACCACTTCCTTGTGGCACAAGCACTTGGTCATTTTTTAAAGGTCATTTGGGGTTTTTCCCTGTATTGTTTTAAGGAAACGCTTATAGCTAGCTTTACAGTTCTCTCAGACTTAATCTCTTCTGGTTCTCAGTTGATAAGCATTTATTAAGCACTTACTTTGTGCCAGGCATAGTGCTGGGGGCACAAGCAGAGAGGTAGGAGGCCCTTCCTTCAGGGAGCTTACAATCTAATGGGGCAGACCACTGCCACAGCCGTGTGTGTGTGTGTGTGTGTGTGTGTGTGTGTGTGTGAAAAAGCATTCACAGAAGCTAATCTCTGAGGGAAGGACCGGGGAGGTGGGAGGAAAGGAGCCCTGAGACGGGTCGGAGAACTGGGGGGGGGGGGGGCAGCCCGAGTGAGGAGAACTTGAAGGAAAAGTGGCTAATGGGCAGTGTCGGAGGCCCCACTTAGAGAGGTCAGCAGAGGGGACGACTGAGAAAAGACCATTCGATCTGGCCATTAAGAGATAATTGGCAATTTTAGAGAGGTTCCGGTGGCATGGTGGGGGTGAAAGCCAGCTTGCAGAGGACGTCAAATGGAATGACGAGATCAAGATGCCAAGTGTCGACGGCTTTCTCCAGGAGTCTGGCCAAGAAGGGGAGGAGAGAGCTAGCTAGCAGGGAAGGGGGCATCCAGCAAGGGCTTAATCAGGCTGGGGAGGACATTCAGGGAGATTACAGACAGGGAGTGGCAGAGGGGGCCGTCTGCTGAGAGAAAGGCTGCCCGGGCCACTTCTTCCTGTGAGATGGGGTGACAGGAGATGGAGGAAGGGTGAGGGAGGTGAGATGTGGTAGAGGAGGGAAGAGTGCCCAGAGGGGGAGAGCCTGGAGTGGGTAGAGCCCCAGGAGGGGGAGAGCCAGGAGAGGGAGAGCACCCGGGGCTTATTTCAGTGGAGGGCCTGGATTGAAGGGCTGGAGCTCGAGGGGGATGAAAACGTTTGGAATCAGGACATGGCGAAGGGGGAGGGAGGGTATCAGGGAGCCGTTGGAGGCTTGCTTTCCTGCACTAAGGCCTGGGTGAGATGATGCGGCTTCATTTGGCTGGTGGGCCCAGTCAGTTCCGTTTTCAGGCCTTCTCCAGCTCCGTTCAACCCATGAATAGGAGGGAAGGTGACAGCTGGATGAGCTCTGGGGAGCTGAGTGTGGGACCCAAGGAAGGGCGGTCAGGAAGGACCCTGGAGTCAGTGCAGGGGGTGGCCTGGGGGACGGAGAGCTGAGAGGTCAGTGAGGATGAAAAGCAGACGAGATATGGTGGTGAAAGTCTGACCAGAGAAGGGTCTTTGGGCGTGCATGGGCATGGAAGCCTGGCCATCTCTGCAGGCTATGATTGTGGATGCCCAAGTCCCCTCCACTGAGGGAGGGCAGCAGTTGGGGTGGAGAGAAAGGTGACCCTTCTCAGAATGCCTTAAGGTCACCCAGTAAATGAGTCAGCTGGCTCTCCTGACCCTTGTTTCTCCCCCCTGACTGGAACACAGCTGGATACATTGGGGCCCTGCCACCTGCTGTTGGGCAGGTGGACAAGGACCAAGGGGTCGGGGCTCGAGGTGAATGCCCCTGGTCTGTGCATATCAGGGACAGAAGTAGCTGAAGTGGGGAGGCTGGGGGTGCAGAGAGGTGGGAGGGAAGTGACTCAGGTGCTTCTGAGTGACTGAGAAGGGGGACAAATCCCAAGCAGTCCCCACTGGTACTTTAATAAGAAGGTAGGAAAGACCCGTCCCCCAGATGGCAAGGACTGGACTTGTCAGCCACCCTCCAGTGTTGGCCATAAAGCCTTGGGGGGCAACTGCTTCTTTTAGCCTCAACACAGTGGGCATTGCAGGGGAGGAAGAGACTTGGGTCTCCACGGTGAAATGGTGGGGGTGGCAAGGACTCTGGGATTCCTACAACCCCTGAGAAGGGCGTTGGTCAGTTTGGGGGGTTTGCCACACCCTGACCAAGGGCACTGCCAGCCTGCCCTTTGCCCAGATTCCCAGCTGTGTCGAGGGATCAGGGGTAAGGCCAGTGCCATCTCCTCCCCTCTCCTCTGAAGGGATGGCATGGGGAGATTCCAGGCTGAGAAGCGTCTGTTCAAGGATGCTAGCTGGCTGGGCAAACATTGATTGTTGAAAGGGTCCCCAGAGCTAGCCCAGCTCGGGCCTGTCCCCTCTGGGGTGCCACGGTGGGGAGGTGGGCAGAGCTGATGGGCACCGTGCTTGGGGCAGGCGCTGATTAAAATCTACACTGTGATTTCTTTGCTCTGCTTGGTCCCACCAGGGCTCAGAAGTAAGTCCCACCCCCACCCGCTGGGGGTCAATTGCTTGCCCACTACCTGCATGGTTCTGCATCAAGGGAGGGATGGGGGAGACATGATCCAGCCCATCTTTGGCCATGAGAACCACCGGGCAGCCCCTTCTCCCCCCTCCCCGGGCAGAGCCCCTACCCCCACCCCAAGGACAGGGACCCAGGCGGGTCTGATCAAGCCTCCAGGGGTGAGGGCCAGGCAGAGGCTGTCACTGGGCCGTTGCCTGCCTGCACTGGGCGTTTGCTCAGGCCTAGGGGGAGGAGCGAGCCCTGCCCAGCTGCAGGGCTGGCCCAGGGCAGAAGGGGCTGGGGACATGACCAGACCCCATCACCTCACGCCTTAGACATTGGGCATCATCCCCACTGGCCCGGCTTGGGTCCCAGGTGCTGCCTCTCTGGGAGGAGGGTGGGCCGGGAGGCAGCCAGCCAGCCATGCTCTCCCTCACCGCCCTGTGACCATGCCCTCACCCCATGACACCAGCTTCGTTTCTGACTCCAGGTGGATCCCAACTAGGAGCGGAAAGAGTGGAGGAAATGTGGGGGGCCCTGGGGGGAACTGCCCCCGAAACCCTCCATTGCTCTACAGGCTCCCCCCCACCTCATTCTCTTGCTGCATGTCCCTTGAGGCATATCCCCTGGGGATGGATGGAAGGGCTGGGGGTGGGACACCTGCATGAAGGGGAGGAGGCCCCAGGGGCCACCCCCTACTCTGGCCCTGCCTCTCACCCCTTTGTCCCTTCTCCTCCTCCTCCCACTCCCCGTGTCTCTGTAGGCTGAGGAGCGTGAAGATGGAACAGAGGAAGTTGAGTGATCAGGCTAACACTCTGGTGGACTTGGCTAAGGTGAGGTGGGCATGGGGTGCTGGGCAAGCTAAACTGGCCTGCTTTTAGCCAATCTGGAGAAGATTTTTGGGGAGGCAAAAGGATTCTTTCTCTCCTCTCTCCCCTGCCACCGAGGTTCTTTCTAGTTCAGAATTCTTGGGTTTTAGGAGTGACCGAGTGCCAGCCAGCCTCTGAGCTGCCCGACTGGTAACGGGGCTGGAGGGCAGCAGAGGAGGGTCCACAACCTAGAAACAGCTTCCTGCCAAACTCAAAAAATAAGAAAATCATGAAGAAACTGAGGTCCCAAGAGCCAAATTCTGATCTGAGCTAGTGTGGCTAGCAGTGTCTGGACCCAGGCCCGAATCTCAAGTCCCTGACCTCCCAGGCCTGGGGCCAGGGCCCTCTAGCCTCATTGTCTGTCCTCCTCAGACCCAGAACGTCATGTATGACATGGTGGCTGAACTCCAGGGGCGCAGCGAGGACCTGGAGAAACGGATCACAGCCCTGGAGACCAAGCTGGACTCTCTGGGGGCCACCCTCCAGGCTCTGCCCGGCCTCATCACCCAAGCCATACGCCAGGTGCCGGCCATGGCTGGGGACGTGGGCACCGGGACCTCCCCCCGCCGGCGCCTGGCCCCACTGGCCCCAGACAGTGGGTGAGCTCGGGCCGGCTGGGGCAGGGAGACTTAACTCGGACCTTTTATGTTTAGCCATTGTGTGGCTGATCTCATTTGCTTTTTCTGTAAAGCCCTGTACAGTTATCTCTCTTGGAGTTCAAGATGCTGGAGTGGAGCCCGGCCTCCTTCAGCTGGGGCCCTGAGCCCTGGCGGCCCCTCCTCTCCCGGTCTAGGTCCCCAGGGCTGAGGGCAGCGGCTCCCCCAGCTGCCTCCCTGCCTCCCTTCCAAAACCCCAGGGCCCCCTCTGAGGGGCGGGAGCCTCACAGCAGAGACCCAGCCGCTGAGGCCCCTGGAAACGGGGGCTCCGGATGCCGAGCTCCCTGCTTCCCCAAGCCCTGCGCCACTGGCCAGCCTCTGATGTCCGAATCCAAGGGAGAGCCTCCGGGGCGTTGGTTCCCTGGGCACCTGGGAATTGATGGGAGTCTTCACAGAGAGTTGGGGAACCCCTCCTCCCATGGCAGGGGTAAGAGGCTGGCCGCTTGCCCACTTGCAGATAAAGCAAAATGTGTCAAGGAGCTGAACCCTCCCTCTCCCTCCTCCCAGTCCCATCTCTGTGGCAGAGGAATATGGAACTTGGGCAGTAAGGGAAGGAGGGCTCAGGAAGCAGGCGAGGAGGAGAGCGTGGCCGAAGGCAAAGACCTGAGACCCCAGAGCTCTTACCTTTCTCCTGCAAATCCCTTTCATTTCTTTGCTAACACCTTTCTGACCCGGGGAGGCGACTTACCAGAGGGTCAGGCTATAGAGTTAAAACTGTATGGGGGTATGGGTGGGGGTGGGGGTGGGGAAGGTTTCACTGCCATTAGCTCCAACCCAGGGTCCCACTTGGACAGAACATCTCAGCTGACCCTCATCTGGCTCACTGGACCTCAGAGGTCTAGGGGAGAGGAAGGAGGATCAGCCACCAGTGGAGGACCAGTTAGATATCTACAAGGGAGGGAATGATGCTGGATGGCCACCTGTGTGTCCCCTCCAGGAGCCTCCCTGAGGGCACCCACTTTACCCCCCCACACACACACTCAGAGGCCAGGTCCCTAACTGAAGTAACCGATCTTCAGCAACATCAAACGCTGCTTAAGCACCCACTGTCTGCAGAGCTTTGGGGAAGCCCAGGTCTTAGCCTGGGACCCATGGGGAGACTTCAGGGGATCCATGAACTTGGAGGGAGAAAAAATGACATCTTTTATTTTCACTAACTTTTAACTGAAATTTAGTATTCCCTTCAGTTATCTTGATTCTGAGGGCCCCTAGGCTTCACCAGGCCAGCTGAGGGGTCCATGGCACACACAAAAAAGACTAAGAACCCCTGGCGGAGTGGGGAGAGGGGCAACGATCCAAGGAGTAGCTAAGCTCCCCTCTGTCCTGGTAGTCCAAATGATAACTAACCCAAGAGAGCAGAGAGGAGAGGGGTTCTGTCGAAGGGCCCTGGTCAGGGATGGCTTTCTGGAAGGGGCCTTTGACTTGGGCTTTTTTGGAGAGGTCAGGCAGTCTGGACATGGGGGTCACCCCCCCCAGCCCTGGGAGGGGGCAGGATGGGACTGTGGTTGGAGCCCTGCAAGATCTGCCTTGGGAAGGTTTTGAGTTGTGCTTGGGAGGTGCTAACTCAGAGGTTTTCAATCAGCCCAAAACACGGATGGGGAAAACAAATTTGGCAACAGGTGATTGCCAGTACATCCCAAGAGTGTGGCCTTTTGGCCCTACCTCTCAGAGCAAATGGAGAAGGCCCTCCCTCGGGCCACAGGAGCACTGGGCACAATGGGGAGGGCCCACCCGGTGCATCTGGGGAGCACAAACACCAAGGCCTCAGCCCCAAATTAAGCTAAGTGGTTCCAGGAACCCACCAAGAACCACCTCCTCGGAGGGGCCGATCTCAGCTATACCTTAGAGCAGGGGTTCTCAAACTTTTTGGGCTCGGGACCCTTTTGCATTCTTAAAATTACTGAGGACTCCCTAAAGAGCTTTTGTTTATCTGGGTCATATCTATTGATATTTACTGTATTAGAAATTAAAATGTCTTAGTATTATTATAAAAATAGTTTTGATCTTGCAGACTCCTCCCCCAAAATAGGCTCAGGAACCACTACCACTCTCCAGGGTCCCTGGGTCATACTTTGAAGTCAACAAGCATTTATTAAGTGCCTACTATGTACCAGGTACTGTGCTAAGTGCTGAGGACTTTTTCAATCTTTGGGGGCCCTGGTGCTTCCTCAGACTGGGATCCAAAGTTACCTTTAGGTAAGGTCCACTTATAGCCTGTTCCCTACTGGGTTGGGGTGGTGAGATCACTTTGGAAAAGAGAGGGATTGGGAAGGCAGGTGGTTTTTGGCTTTCGATTCAATACAACAAAAGGAAGAGATATCGCTAGCACCCTTCACCCGCCGTGAGCCTGGTTGCCCACCTATAAAGTACGAACATTGGGCTGGCTCATTCCTAGGTCCCCGACATGGGGGCTTCTGGGGCGTCTCCCCCTGACGTTGCCAGGCCCTCCTTATGGGGCCGGTTGTAATCTGACATGGCACTTCTAGAGTTGGCCACAAGAGGGCGTGCCGAGACTGAACTACAACTTGAGCTGTCACCCAGGAGACAGAGAGGGGCTTCCCATCCCCCACCCCCTTTGTGGCTCTGCAAGAAGCCCTGGGTCCTGGGATGCTTCCCGGCTGCTAGGAGCCTACCTTGACTTCCCCTCATGCACCCCTCCACTCTGCTCCCCTCGAACTGCCTTCATCTCCCCTCTACCCCTGAAGCATCCTACTTTGTAGTTTCCCATCTCCCTGAGGACAGGGATTGCCATACGTCTCTCCTCATCTCCAACACTCTTACAAATAGTAGGGGGTTAATAAATGCTTGTTGCAATTAAGACAGAGGAAAAAGAGCAAGACTTGTGGTCAAAGGGCCAGGGCCAGAGAAGGAGAGGAAGTTAAAAAGTGAAACACAGAAAAGGAAGTCCACAGACCTTCCTCCCCCAATCCTCATTTAGAATAAACTGAAGGTGCTGCACACAGCAGGTGCTTAATAAATGTCTTGAATTCATTTGTTGGGGTGGAGTCCTTCACTCTGCTGTGTCTACTGAGTGCAGCAGCTTCACGATGGCCCCTAGCAGAGGGCTGGCCTTGGTTAGAGAGCCGGCTCTGTACCTTAGTTATCTGGGTATTGCTCAGCAAAATCCCTCTGTGGTTCCCAAGCCTCTGCACCCCTTCTTCCCAAATGAGGGCTTGGGCTAGATCAGGGCTTAGCCCTTATGTCATGGACCCTTCTGGCAGTGTGCTAAAGCCTATGGGTCTCTTTTTAAGTGAATAAACTATGATACATAGGGTTAGAAAGAATGTGAATTATATTGAAATACAGTTGCCATTTTGAACAAGTTTGTGGGCCAGGTTGATGAGCCCCAAGATCATTCTCTGATAGAAATCTCCGTTTTTAGCAGCTGCAGGGGGAGGGGAAGCGTCCTGTTGTTTGGAATCCGGAGGAGCTGTTATCAGGGACACCAAACTGAGGGCCCCAGACAGGATGGGACTGTATCAGGCTGAGCCCAAGTTGGAGGGAGGCCTGGGCACCTCAGATAAGGCCTGTTTTTCTTTCCCCTGGGACAGAAAACATGTAGCCACAGTTGGGGCCTCAAGGGAAGTAAATTCAGCTGGTTCTCTTCTCCCTCCCTCTGAGAACATGAAGTCCTTTTAGGCCTTTAGAACAAAGAACACGAGAGCTGGATGGTCTTAAAACAACAAGTGTCAGCTGAAAGGCTCCTTAGAGCACAATGCCAGAGCTAGGAAGGCCTTAAAACATGGGATGTCCGAGCTGGGAGGACCTTTAGAACATAGGATGTCAGAAGCAGAAAGGAGCTTGGGACAGAGAATAGCAGAGCCAAGATGGACAGTAGAACATCAAATCAGAATCTCAAAGGGAACCTCAGATGCTATCTTGTCCAAGTTAGATCCCTATAGCAGTCCCTTCTGTAGTTCCCCCTACAAGAGGTCCTCCAATCTTCCTAAAAGGGCAAGTTTCCTATATGTGTGAATGGGAGCCTGGAAAATGGATAACAACAATCAGAACTGTTCAAGTACAGAATGGCCTCTGGTGGCTTTTATTAGGAAATTTCTATTTAGATGGAACCAAATCTGCCTCTCATTTCTATGAGATGTCATGGAGACGTCTATCATATTCCCCACTGTCTTCCTCACACTCCCAGGGCAAATATCCTGTTTCTTTAATCATAAAAATTGTTTCCTATACCCTCACTATTCTGGTCACATCCCCTAATCTTAAATCATCATACTCAGATTGAATGCAACATCCCAGACATGGTATGATCGAGACAGAGAGGTGACAGGATCATCACCCTCTTTGTTCTAGACATGATACTCCATATAGTCTAACATTTTTTTTACTTCATGTCACACTATTTGTATTAAGCCTGTGGTTCACTGAAACCCCCAGATCTTTCTCAGGCAAACTTTTCTCTAGTTACAATTTCCTTAGCTTGTATTTGTGAAGTTTGGGTTGTTTTTTTTTAACCCAAGGTTATGTGTGTTCAACTGTATTAGATGCAGCCTATTGCTCTAGCCAATTGAGATCTTCATTCACTGTGTCAGCTATTTTCCCCAACTACATTATCCAAATCAAGAGCATTAGACTTAGAATCAGGGAGACCCAAAATCCCGCTTCTGAAAATTGCTGTGTGACTGTGGACAAGTCATTTACCCTTTATGAGTCTGTTTTCATGTTTGTGAAATGGGCCTAATACCTGTGCTACCTACCTCACAGGGTTGTTGTGAGGCTCCAAGGGAATCATGTGTGTGAAGTGCTTTGGAAATCTGAAAGGCCTTGATTATTATTGACAGACTGCTGTCCATGCCGCCAGCCAAGGTGTCCTGGTCAAGGAGTTCCTCAGCACACTGCACTAGAGAACACAAAGTCCTCAGGGACAGCCTGGGGTGGGGAACAAATCAACCAGCTCTGAATCTCCCAACAGTATTCTCACCTCACCCACATTGACCAATTAGTCCTCAAAGACTGCATGAAGACTTGCTTGCTGAAATCTAGGGACATTAATAAGCACAGAATGTCAGAGCTGGGAGGCCCTAAGAACCCAGGATGTCAGAGCTGAGAGGGCCCTTAGAACCCAGGAGGTCAGAGCTGGGAGGGCCTTTAGAACCCAGGAGGTCAGAGCTGGGAGGGCCCTTAGAACCCAGGAGGTCAGAGCTGGGAGGGCTCTTAGAACCCAGAAGGTCAGAGCTGGGAGGACCCTTAGAACCCAGGAGGTCAGAGCTGGGAGGGCTCTTAGAACCCAGAAGGTCAGAGCTGGGAGGGCCCTTAGAACCCAGGATATCAGAGCTGGGAGGGCCCTTAGAATCCAGGAGGTCAGAGCTGGGAGGGCCCTAAGAACCCAGGATGTCAGAGCTGGGAGGGCCCTTAGAACCCAGGAGGTCAGAGCTGGGAGGACCCTTAGAAACCAGGATGTTAGAGCTGAGAGGGCCCTTAGAATCCAGGAGGTCAGAGCTGGGAGGGCCCTTAGAACCCAGGAGGTCAGAGCTGGGAGGGCC
>JAJPUD010029017.1:0-14214 GCA_023553655.1 Myrmecobius fasciatus
CAGATCTGAACAAAAAATTTGACCTCCAAACACCGAATTCAAGAGAAGCATAAAAAGGTAAAAAGGAAAGAATTTTTGACGATATTTCCACTATGGGCATACTTAAAGATTGGGGGTATGATTTCATATTACTTTGCTGATATGAAAAAGAAAACTAGAGGGGAAAAGGTTGTCATACTGGGGAAAAGAGGGAAAAGGTGGTAAAAATAAGATCTAAAAAAAAGGGGGGTAAAAACAAGGTAAAATCTCTTGAAGAGGCAAAGAAAACCTAATATAATTGAGAAAAAGAGGGGAGGGAGCTGAGCATTGTGTAAATCTTACTCTCATCAGGTTGGGCTCTAAAAGTGTATATCAGACACTTGATTTCACATAGAAACTTGTCTGTTGCTAGAGGGAAGTGGGAGGGAAAGGAGGAAAAGAAAGGGATAAACTAATAGAAGGGAAAATATAAGAATCAGGGGAAAGGAGTAAAACAGGGGGAGGGGACCTAAAGGGTGGAGTACTGTTTGGGGGAGGGGGTCATCAAAAGCAAATTACTGAGGAGGGGGGAAGGGAGAAAGGGGAAAGGAAAGGGGAAAACGTAACTTGGGTAAATAAGATGGCAGGAAATAAAGATTTAGTTATTCTAACTGTGAATGTGAATGGGATGAACTCTCCCATAAAGCAGAAGCGGATATCAGACTGGATTAAAAATCAGAATCCCACAATATGTTGTCTACAAGAAACACATCTAAAACATAGTGACACATATAGGATGAAGGTAAACGGCTGGAGCAGAACCTATTATGCTTCAGGTGAACAAAAAAAAGCAGGGGTAGCAATCCTTATCTCAGATCAATTAAAAGCCAAGATAGATCTAATCAAAAGAGATGAGGAAGGAAACTATATTTTATTAAAAGGTACCATAGATAATGTAGCAATATCAATACTAAATATATACGCACCAAGTACAATAGCATCCAAATTCCTAGGGGAGAAATTAAGAGAGATGCAAGAAGAAATAGACAGCCAAACTATACTAGTGGGAGACATCAACCTTTCTCTCTCAGAATTAGATAAATCAAACCACAAAATAAACAAGAAAGAAACTAGGGAGATAAACCAATTGTTAGAAAAGTTAGGTATGATAGATCTATGGAGAAAGTTGAATGGAGACAGTAGGGAGTTTACTTTTTTTCTCAACAGTCCATGGAACCTATACAAAAATTGACCATGCATTAGGGCATAAAAACCTCAAAATCAAATGCAGAAAGGCAGAAATAGTAAATGCATCTTTTTCAGATCATGATGTAATAAAAATCACATGCAATATATGGCCAGGAGAAAATACACCAAGAGTTAATTGGAAATTAAATAATCTAATCCTGAAAAATGAATGGGTGAAAGAGAAAATCATAGACACAATCAATAATTTCATCCAGGAGAATGACAATAAGGAGACAACATACCAACATTTGTGGGATATGGCCAAAGCGGCTATAAGGGGCAATTTTATATCTCTAGATGCTTACTTGCATAAAATAGAGAAAGAAGAGATCAACGAATTGGGCTTATTATTAAAAAAACTATAAAAAGAACAAATTAAAAACCCTCAATTAAATACCAAATTGGAAATTCTAAAAATAAAAGGAGAAATTAATAAAATTGAAAATAAGAAAACTATTGAATTAATAAATAAAACTAAGAGTTGGTTCTATGAAAAAACCAACAAAATAGACAAGCCTTTAGTTAATTTGATAAGAAAAAAGAAAGAGGAAAATCAAATTGTTAGTCTCAAGAATGATAAGGGAGAACTTTCCTCCAATGAAGAGGAAATTAGAGCAATAATTAGGAGTTACTTTGCCCAACTTTATGCCAGTAAGTTTGATAATCTAAATGAAATGGAGGAATATCTACAAAAATATAGATTGCCCAGGTTAACAGAAGAGGACATAAATGATTTAAATAGCCCCATATTAGAAAAAGAAATAGAACAAGCTATTAACCAACTCCCTAAGAAAAAATCTCCAGGGCCAGATGGATTTACATGTGAATTCTACCAAACATTCAAAGAACAATTAATTCCAATACTATACAAACTATTTGAGAAAATAGGGACAGAAAGTATACTGCCAAATTCCTTCTATGACACAGATATGGTGCTGATAGCTAAACCAGGTAGGGTGAAAACAGAGAAAGAAAACTATAGATCCATTTCCCTAATGAATATTGATGCAAAAATTTTAAATAAGATATTAGCAATGAGATTACAGAAAGTCATCCCCAGGATAGTACACTATGACCAAGTAGAATTTATACCAGGGATGCAGGGCTGGTTCAATATTAGGAAAACTATCAGCATAATTAATTATATTAATAACCAAACTAACAAAACCATATGATTATCTCAATAGATGCAGAAAAAGCATTTGATAAAATCCAACACCCTTTCCTATTAAAAACACTAGAGAGTATAGGAATAAATGGGCTTTTCCTTAAAATGATCAGTAGCATCTATTTAAAACCATCAGCAAGCATCATATGTAATGGAGACAAACTAAAACCATTCCCAATAAAATCAGGAGTGAAACAAGGCTGCCCACTGTCACCATTATGATTTAATATTGTATTAGAAATGTTAACTTTAGCAATAAGAGAAGAAAAAGAGATAAAAGGAATCAGAGTAGGTAATGAAGAAACCAAATTATCACTCTTTGCAGATGACATGATGGTATACTTAGAGAACCCTAGAGACTCAACTAAAAAACTACGAGAAACAATTCACAACTTTAGCAAAGTTGTAGGATTCAAAATTAATCCACATAAATCATCAGCATTTTTATATATTACCAACAAAGTTCAGCAGCAAGAGATACAAAAAGAAATTCCATTTCAAATAACAGATGATAGGATAAAATATTTGGGAATCTATCTGCCAAAGAAAAGTCAGAAACTATACGAACTAAACTACAAAACACTTTCCACACAAATAAAATCAGACCTAATCAATTGGAAAAACATTAAGTGCTCATGGGTAGGCAGAGCGAACATAATAAAAATGACAATAGTACCTACACTGATCTACTTATTTAGTGCCATACCAATCAAATTCCCAAGAAATTATTTTACAGATCTAGAAAAAATAGTAGCAGGGTTCATTTGGAAGAACAAAAGGTCAAGGATTTCAAGGGGATTAATGAAAAAAAAGGCAGATGAAGGTGGCCTTGCTGTACCAGATCTAAAACTGTATTATAAAGCAGCAGTCATCAAAACCGTTTGGTACTGGCTAAGGAATAGAGCAGTCGATCAGTGGTACAGGATAGGTTATCAGGACAATCTAGGCAATAACCTTAACAATTTAGTGTTTGATAAACCCAAAGACCCTAGCTTTTGGGATAAGTACTCACTATTCGGCAAAAACTGCTGGGAAAATTGGAAACTAGTGTGGAAGAAATTAGGGCTTGCCCCATACCTAACACCACATACCAAGATAAGATCTAAATGGGTTCATGATCTGGATATAAAGAGTTATTATGTAAACAAGTTAGAGGAACATAATATAGTTTACCTCTCAGACCTGTGGAGATGGAATAAATTTACGTCCAAAGAAGATCTGGAACTCCTAATTGAACACCAGATGGATAATTTTGATTATATTAAGTTAAAAAGATTCTGTATAAATAAAACTAATGCAGACAAGATTAGGAGGGAAGCATCAAATTGGGAAATCATCTCTACATTTAATGGTTCTGATAAAGGCCTCATTTCTAAAATAAATAGAGAATTGTCTCACATATATAAGAATTCAAGCCACTCAATAGATAAGTGGTCAAGGGATATGAACAGACAATTTTCAGAGGATGAAATTAAAACCATCTCTAGTCATATGAAAAGTTGCTCCAAATCACTATTGATGAGCGAAATGCAAATTAAGACAACTCTGAGGTACCACTACACACCTGTCAGATTGGCTAAAATGACAGGAAAAGATAACGATGAATGTTGGAGGGGATGTGGGAAAACTGGGACACTAATACATTGTTGGTGGAACTGTGAACAGATCCAAACATTCTGGAGAGCAATTTGGAGCTATGCTCAAAAAGCTATCAAACTGTGCATACCCTCTGACCCAGCAGTGTTTCTACTGTGCCTATATCCCAAAGAGATCTTAGAAGAGGGAAAGGGACCCACATGTGCAAGAATGTTTGTGGCAGCCCTTTTTGTAGTGGCTAGAAACTGGAAACTGAAGGGATGCCCATCAATTGGAGAGTGGCTGAATAAATTATGGTATATGAATGTTATGGAATATTATTGCTCTGTAAGAAACGACCAGCAGGACGATTTCAGAGAGGCCTGGAGAGACTTGCATGAACTGATGCTGAGTGAAATGAGCAGAACCAGGAGATCATCATACACAGCAACAACAGTATTACATGATGATCATTTCTGATGGATATGGCTCTCTGCAACAAAGAATTGTCTCAAACCAGTTCCAATTGTTCACTGAAGAAAACCATATACACCCAGAGAGAGGGATATGAAATATGGACCACAACGTAACATTTTTATGATCTCTATTGATATTTGCTTGCATTGTGTTGCCTTTCTCTGATTTTCTTTTTTTTCTTGTAGATAGGATTTTTCTTGCACAATTTGTCAAGTATTTCAATATTATTGACATGTAGTGGACTTCCTGCCATCTAGGGGAGGGGAGGGGACTGGGGGTAAAATTTGTAATGGAAAGCTTTGTAAAGATCAATGCTGGGGAACTACCCATACATATGTTATACAAATAAAAAGCTTTATTAAAAAAAATCCTCAAAGGGAGGGGGTACCTAGCTAAACATATATATATATATTCTCTTTATATTTATATTACAAGGATTTATTCACATATTTGATATCACTGTCTATAGAATCTACTCCCCTGGAGGAGAGGGATTGCTTCATGTTTGTGCTTGTATCCTTACAACTCAGTATTTCAGCTGGCAGAGAGTAGTATGCAATAAATATTTCCTGAGTAATTAATGATTGATTCTCATCAATTACCTTTTAATATACTTGAATTTTAATGTTCTCCCTGGGCTATAACCAAAGCTGTTCATTCCATGTCCTCTGTGAATAATATTAACTTGAAGTGTCTGAAATACAAAGTTTCCTGTCCCTCTTCTATACAATTTAGAATTATTTCCTTTGTCATTCCTCAATTTTGCCTTTCTCAAAAAGTCATCACAAATGAAAAGCAAGAATTTTCATTATCATCTTTATTATTTAAACTCTTAACTACATAATAAAACAAGAAAAATAAATTTCTAAATTACTGATTTGAGGAAAGGAAAATACATCTAAGTAGATAATGAATATTCACTGAGGAGCCTCTAGAGAAGTTTTTAAAAACTAATAAAATAAGATAATATGTATCTTCTTCAAGGTAGTAAGATGTAAACTATGGCCCTAGAAATCATTCATATTTTCATTTGAAACTAACAGCTAACCACCATTTGAACTAGACATGTAAAATGAGATCAATCTTAAATATTTCTTGAAGAATTATATCTCTTTGGATTAATTTATCCAACTAATTGAGTTTTAAAACCACAGTGCATACTCAGACATCTACAAATGTGGTTTAAAAGAGCCATGATTCCCATGTGTCCACTCAAAGTAAACTTACATATGTGACATAAAACTGACTTTTTTTTTCACTGAATTGAAAATAGGGCTAGCAAAAGAACTCATGAAAAGTCACAGAAAATAGGGACAATTCCCTCACCTTTTTAATGAGTGGACTTATTCCTTTGCCTTATAGAATCCTCTAAATTCATGTTAAGGAAGATATATATAGATATATAGATATATAAGATGGCAGAATAGCAGGAGGAAGTAAAATTAATTTTTTTACTCATCCAAACAAAGCTAGAAAATGTACTATATAAAATCTTGATTAGGAAAGGCAAGAAAAAATCATAGTGAGTCATTTGTCTATTTCAGGTCAGCAAAGAAGACTTGCAGGTTTATAGATACTGAAACAGGCATCTGGCCAATAGGACTTAGCATGCAGCATGCCAGTGTCCAGGGACTTTAAACAAACACAATACAAAGTCCCAGATTCATAACACCATAATATTGTGCAGAATAGAGTAATAGGTACCAACTAGCAGCTTTATAGCCTACGACCTATTTCTGGATTACAAATTCAGGTTCATTGATGAAATACATGCTAAGTATGGGGAACAGCAATGCAAAGTCACAGAGATCAGAAATAATATGCCACGTAAGAGGGACAGCAAAAAGGCATTTTATACTGAACTGTGGAGGCCTACAAAAGAGTAATGCACAGTCTTACTGAGAACATTTTAATTCTGATTCTCCAAAGATTGCCAGAGAGTGGAAGTATTAGGGAGTCCCTGAAGTTTAGTGAGTACAATAAATACTATGCTCAGATTTTGCTTTAGGAAAGCCAACTTTGACAACTGTGTGAAAAATGGGTTATACAGATCTGGGACTGAGACCCCAGTTAAGAATTTAGTGATAGTATAAATATGTATACATATATTTGATTTGTCATGTATTTTAACATAATTAACATGTATTAGACTACCCACTATCTAGGGGAGGGGATGGAGGGAAAATTTTGTAACAGAAGGCATTGCAAGGGTCATTGTTGAAAAATTACCCATGCATATGTTTTACAAATAAAAAGCTTTAATAAAAAATAATTTAATGATAAGTATTCAGTGACTGAATTAAGGTGGTATTGAAATGGATGCTGTGAGTATAATGGACGCTGTCCCTGACCTGCTTAGGCACTCATGAGACTGTGAGAATGTCATCTCTGTTTGAACTCTGTCTGAAGTTAGAACTGTGTACTCAGCTTTTCACTCCCCAATGCAGGTGATATTCCCTGTTAACCATTGATCCATATGGCCTCCAGATGTACTGCCTTATCCTTATCTATAACCAAAGACCTTGACTACTTGACAAATGTAGAACTTAAAGAATTGCTGCTTCCCTGTTAACCTTCACCACCTGCCTGGGAAAGGAATTTTTAATGTGATAATTTTTTCTAAACATTCTTGTGATTTTCTCCCATAAATATGTGTACTTAAAACTCCTTGGGACTGACCCCCTAGTCTTGCACTGGTGGGGTTCAGTCACTGGCCAGCTTATAAACTCTTTTAAAATCAAATTATTTTGGCTGTCCTATATTTTCTCTCACCTGGGCATTTCAGTATTTGAGTGAATGAAAGGAACAGAAACAATGTTAAAAATGGAGATAGATATCACAAGATGTGGGTGCATTTGGATGTGGATTATTTGATGCATGTCATAGATAAGAGTGAGGTAACAAGAATATCAGGAAAGTTCTGAATCTAGGTTATAGAAAAAATGAATGCTCCTTTCATAAATGTAAGAAACTTCAGGAGCAGAGGGCTCTTATATAACAGAAGATGTGGTAGAGATAATGACTTCTATTATGAACATATTCAATTTGAGCTATTTATAAGAAAAACTACTTTTAAAATTCCAAAAGGCAGTTGATGATTCAGCACTGATGTTCAGAAAAGAAATTATGGCAGAAATATAGATGTTGAAGTGGTCATCATAGAGAAGATTGATAAACTCATGTTAACTGATAAAATTACAGAGAGAGGATGCAGACAGAGTAAAAGAGAACTTCAAACAAAACCTTGTCAAATAACTACAAAATACTGCACAGGAGTAAAGAAAAAGGAAATGCCATCAGATTTACCAGTTAATAAACTATTATCAACTTAGGAAAGGATAGGTTCATGTCACTGATGATTAATGAGTAGATCATAGAGGTTTTAGAAAATATTAGCATACAAGCAGTGGAGTTAAAGTGTAGACAGAATTTTTCTAGGATTAAAGGAAAGAAAAGGCATGGAGATCAAAAAGATAACTTTTTGAGGACTGTAAAATTTGATGAGGGTCTTCTAAGATTGGGGAAAATGTAGGTATGTTTAGGAAGCAGAGAAAGAACAAGTTGGTAGAAAAAAAGATTAGAGGGAGAGAAGAAAAGGGAGCCCTTTTAGTCAGGATGGGAAATGTTCAAGAAAATATATAATCTACCTTTGTTAGATGAAGGGCCTCCTAACTCGTTTACCTTTATCAGAGAAGAGTAAAGGAGGACATGGTAGAGGATACTGTCAAGGAGCTTTGAGTGGAAAGAAAGTAACTAATCACAAATAGTCTCTTTTCCTACATGAAGGATGAAATAAAGACTTACTCATTTTATAGTAAGAAGAGATGATAAATTTGGAAGAAGAAAAGATGAAAAGTCTTATCAAAAATCAATGTGAGAGTGAAAAAATTACCTTGCTGAAGTGAGGAACTGGTTGAGGTATGATAAATAAAATTGGTAATGGAAGCTGAAGAATTTTCAACTTTCATCAGTTCCATTCCACAGCACCTAAGTATGGACAAAGGAGATGCATGGTAAGAATAATCAACATTAATTGTGTTAGGTATGTTCTGCCATTAGACAGTGAAGCAAATGATTAAAAAGGAGTGGAAATGGTTAAATATAAGATTCCCAACTAGGCAGATAAGAAAGTTAGGTCAGAACAGGGATGATTGCTAGGGAAAGAGCTAAAGGATGAAAAGACTAGTCATCACAGGGAAGAAAAAGAATAGGTTTCAGAAGATTAATGCCTGAAAACATTGGGCATTTTAGTAAGAATACTAGTTAAGTCATTTGTTCAGGGTCCCAAAGCTAGTAAGTATTTTAGCTCTAATTTAAATTTGGGTCTTTTAAATTCCAGATCTAGCAGTCTATCCATTGTACCATTAACTTTTCTCTAGATAGATGAGTATTTTAACTTAGGAAAGATGAAGGAGAATACAGAAGGGCAATTATTGACCACAGAGAGTAGGACAGTTTTATCACAGACAGAAATGGTTTGGGAGTTAGTTCTCTAATTGACAATAAATTTGCAATTCAAGGTGGCTGTTTTGAGGTTATGTTGCAAGGATTCTAACGAAGATGAGAAGTTCTCATATGTTGAAAAAGAGGAGGGATTTGAGTGATATGGAAAAGTGAGGACTTTTCAGAATAATGATTGTGAGATATTGGTGTGATTTTTCATTGGGAATCCTATTGTAGGAAGAGAGAAATTGTGGCTTTTTAGAATATCAAAGGCAGATTCAAGTGACTGGGAACCTATTCACAATTTACCTATTTGCAAAAGGAATGCTTGGTATCTGTACTTTGAGTAGGCATGAAATGCTTTGTCCTGGAGTTTGGCAGGTGCTGGAAGCTGGGCCTCCCTCTCTCTATAAAAGCATGTGCTCAAATGAGAAAAAGTGGGCTTCTTTCTTCTCCTTGGTGAGTCCTGAAGAAGAATGACCATCCAGAATTTCGCTATATTCAAATAAATTTCTAATCTTCAAAAAAAAATTTTACTTCCTTCCCCCCAGTCCCTCCCCTAGATGGCAGGAAGTCTAATGCATGTTAATTATGTTACAATACAAGACAAATCGAATATATGTATACATATTTATACAGTTATCTTGCTGTACAAGGAAAATCAGATCTACAAGAAAAAAAAACTTAAGAAGGAAAACAAAATACAAGCAAATCTCAACAGAGAGCATGAAAATACTATGTTGTGGTCCACACTCAGATCCCAAAGGCCTCTCCCTGGGTGTATATGGCTTTCTTCATCCCTGAACAACTGGAACCGGTTTGAAACATCTCATTGTTGAAGAGAATCATGTCCATCAGAATCGATCATCATATAGTCTTCTTGTGGTGTATAATGATCTCCTGGTTCTGCTCATTTCATTTAGCATGAGTTCATGCAAGTCACTCTAAACCTCTCGGAAATCATCCTCCTGGTCATTTCTTACAGAACAATTGATAGGCATTCATTCAGGTTCCAGTTTCTAGCCACTACAAAAAGGGCTGCCACAAACATTTTTGCACATATGGGTCCCTTTCCTTCCTTTAGGTCTCTTTGGAATATAAATCCAATAGAAACACTGCTGGATCAAAGAGTGTGCACAGTTTGATAACTTTTTGAACATAGTTCCAAATTGCTCTCCAGAATGGTTGGATCCATTCACAGTTCCACCAACAATGTATCAGTGTCCCAGTTTTTCCACATCCCCTCCAACATTGATCATCTTTTCCTGTCATCTTAGCCAATCTGACTGTATAGTGGTATCTCAGAGTTGTCTTAATTTGCATTTCTCTGATCAACAGTGATTTGGAGCACCTTTTCATATGACTAGAAATAGTTTTAATTTCATCATCTGAAAATTGTCCGTTTATATCCTTTGACATTTATCAATTCAAGAGTGGCTTGAGTTCTTATAAATATGAGTCCATTCTCTATATATTTTAGAAATGAAGTCTTTATCAGACTCTTAAAAACCCTTAAACCCTTTTCCCAATTTATTGCTCCCCTCCTAATTTTGTCTGCATTAGTTTTGTTTGTACAAAAACTTTTTAACTTAATATAATCAAAATTATCTATCTGTGTTCAACTAAGAGTTCCAGTTCTTCTTTGGACACAAATTCCTTCCTTCTCCACAGGTCTGAGAGGTAAACTATCCTATGTTCCTCTAATTTTCTTATAATATCACTCTTTATGTCTTATCATGAACCCATTTAGATCTTATCTTGGTATGTGGTGTTAGGTGTAGGTCAAGCCCTAATTTCTTCCATACTAGTTTCCAATTTTCCCAGCAATTTTTGTCGGATAGTGAGTTCTTATCCCAAAATCTGGGGTCTTTGGGTTTGTCAAACACTAGAGTGCTATAGTTATTACCTAGTTTGTCCTCTTATCCTATTCTATTCCATTGATCAACTACTCTATTTCTTAGCAAATACCAAATGGTTTTGATGACTGCTACTTTATAATAAAGATTCAGATTGGCCATAGCAAGGCCACCTTCATCAGCATTTTTTTTTCATTAATTCCCTTGAAATAATTGACCTTTTATTCTTCCAGATGAACTTTGCTACTATTTTTTCTAGATCTGTAAAATAATTTCTTGGGAGTTTGATTGGTATGGCATTAAATAAGTAAATTAGTTTGGGTAGTACTGTCATTTTTATTATATTCACTCCGCCTACCCATGAGCACTTGATATTTTTCCAACTGATTAGTTCTGATTTTATTTGTGTAGAAAATGTTTGGTAGTTTAGTTCATATAGTTTCTGACTTTCCCTTGGCAGATAAATTCCTAAATATTTTATACGATTGACAGTTATTTTGAATGAAATTTCTTTTTTGTATCTCTTGCTGCTGAACTTTGTTGGTAATATATAAAAATGCTGATGATTTATGTGGACTTATTTTGTATCCTGCAACTTTGTTAAAGTTGTGAATTATTTCTAGTAGTTCTTTAGTTGAATCTCTAGGGTTCTCTAAGTATACCATCATATCATCGGCAAAGAGTGATAATTTGGTTTCTTTATTACCTATTCTAATTCCTTTAATCTCTTTTTCTTCTTTTAATGCCAAAGCTAACATTTCTAATACAATATTGAATAGTAATGGTGACAAGTGGGCAGCCTTGTTTCACTCCTGATTTTATTGGGAATAATTCTAATTTGTCCCCATTACATATGATGCTTGCTGATGGTTTTAAATAGATACTACTGATCATTTTAAGGAAAAGCCATTTATTCCTATACTCTCTAGTGTTTTTAATAGGAACGAGTGTTGGATTTTATCAAATGCTTTTTCTGCATCTAATGGAGATAATCATATGATTTTTTTAGTTACTAATGTTAATTTTGTCCTGGCCTTATATTAATATAGTTGATTATGCTGACAGTTTCCCTAATACTTAGCCAGTCCTACATTCCTGGTATAAAACTACTTGGTCATTTTCCTGGGGATGACTTTCTGTAATCTCATTGCTAATATTTTATTTAAGATTTTTGCATCAATATTCATTAGGGAAATTGGTCTATAGTTTTCTTTCTCTTATTTCATGCTACATGGTTTAGCTATAAGCACCATATCTGTCTCAACACCTTCTTTCACTATTTTTTCAAAAAGTATATAGTATTGGAATTAATTTTTCTTTGAATGTTTGTTAGAATTCACAAGTAAATCCATCTGATTAGGTATAATTTTATTTGTGTGAAAAGGGTTTTGTAGTTTAGTTCATATAGTTCCTGACTTTTCCTTGGCAGACAGATTCCCAAACATTTTATACTATTGACAGTTATTTTGAATGGAGATTTTTTTTTCCTTAGGAGTTGATTTCTTAGGGAGTTGATTAATCATTTGTTCTACTTCTTTTTCTAAAATGGGGCTATTTAAATAATTTATTTCCTCTTCTGTTAACCTGGGCAATCTATATTTTTGTAGATATTCCTCCATTTCATTTAGATTATCAAATTTATTGGCATAAAGTTGGGCAAATTAACTCCTAATTATTCCTCTAATTTCTTCTTCATTGGTGGAAAGTTCTTCTTTTTCATTTTTGAGACTAACAATTTGATGTTCCTCTTTTTTTCTAATTAAATTAACTAAACTTGCCTATTTTGTTGGTTTTTTCATAAAACCAATTCTGTTTTATTTATTAATTCAATAGTTTTCTTATTTTCATTTTTATTAATCTTGCCTTTTATTTTCAGAATTTCCAATTTAGTATTTAATTGAGGGCTTTTAATTTGTTCTTTTTCTATCTTTTTTAATTGTAAAGCCAATTCACTGATCGTCTCTTTCTCTATTTTATGCAAATAAGCATCTAGAAATATAAAATTACCCTTTATAACTGCTTTCGCTATATCCCACAAATTTGGGTATATTGTCTCATTATTATTATGTCTATGATTTGCTCTTTCACCCATTCATTCTTTAAAATTAGATTATTTTATTTCCAATTAAATTTTGTTAATTTTGTCCTGCCTTTATATTGCATGTGATTTTTATTGCATCATGACCTGAAAAAAAAATACATTTGCTATTTATGGCTTTCTGTATTTGATTTTGAAGTTTTTATGCCCTAACACATGGTCAATGTTTATATAAGTTCCATGAACTGTTCAGAAAAAAAGTAAACTCCCTTCTGTCTCCATTCAATTGTCTCCAAAGATCTATCATACCTAACTTTTCTAATATTTTGCTTACTTCCTTAACTTCTTTCTTATTTATATTGTGGTTTGATTTATATAATTCTGAGAGAACAAGGTTGAGATCCACAACCAGTATAGTTTTACTGTCTATTTCTTCTTGTGTCTCTCTTAACTTCTCCTCTAGGAATTTGGATGCTATAACACTTGGTGCATATATATTTAGTAATGATATTGCTTCATTATCTATGGTACCCTTTAGGAAATATAGTTTCCTTCCTTATCTCTTTTGATTAGATCTATCTTTGCTTTTACTTGATCTGAGATCAGGATTGCTACCCTTGCTTTTTTTTGTTCACCTAAAGCATAATAGATTCTTCTCCACCCCTTTACCTTTACTCTGTATGTATCTCTATGTATTAGATATGTTTCTTGTAAACAACATATTGTAGGATTCTGGCTTTTAATCCAGTCTGCTATCCACTTCAGTTTTATGGGAGAGTTCATCCCATTCACAATCACAGTTAAAATGACTAATTCTGTATTTCCTGCCATCTTATTTACTAAAGTTATGTTTTTCTCTTTCCTTTCCCATTTCTTCCTCCCCCTCCAATATTTTGCTATTGATGACCACCTCCCTCAAACAGTCCTCCCCCCTTAAATGCCCCTCTGCCCTTTTCACACCTTTTTCTTAATTCTTCTATTTTACCTTCTATTAGTCTATTCCTTTCTTTTCCTCCTTTCCCTTTCCCTCTCACTTCCCTATTAATAGGGACAAGTTTCTCTGTGAAACCTAATGTTCTGATATTCTCATTTAGAGCCCAATCTGATGAGAATAAGATGCACACAATGCTCATCCCCCTTCCTTCTTTCCCTCAATTATATTAGGTTTTATTTTCCTCTTCATGACATTTTTATCTTATTTTTCCTCCTTTTTTTAACCTTATTTGCCTCCTTTTTTCCTTTTTTTACAGTATGATCCCTCTTCCACCTCTAGTTTCTTTTTCATATTATCAAAGTAAAATCAAATTATACCCCCATTCTCTAAGTATACTCATAATAGAAATATAGTTCTCAAGAGTTCTTTTCTTTTTACCTTTTTATGCTTCTCTTGAGTTTGGTGTTTGTAGGTCAAATTTTTTGTTCAGATCTGTTCTTTTCATTAGAAATAGGTG
>JAJPUD010029019.1:0-14212 GCA_023553655.1 Myrmecobius fasciatus
GTTAATTTGATAAGAAAAATGAAAGAGGAAAATCAAATTGTTATTCTCAAGAATAAAGGAGAACTTTCCTCCAATGAAGAGGAAATTAGAGCAATAATTAGGAGTTACCTTGCCCAACTTTATGCCAGTAAGTTTGATAATCTAAATGAAATGGAGCAATACCTGCAAAATATAGATTGCCAGGTTAATAGAAGAGGATATAAATTATTTAAATAGCCCCATATCAGAAAACGAAATAGAACAAGCTATTAACCAACTCCCTAAGAAAAAATCTCCAGGCCCAGATGGATTTACATGTGAATTTCACCAAACATTCAAAGAACAATTAATTCCAATACTACACAAACTATTTGAGAAAATAGGGACAGAAGGTATACTGCCAAATTCCTGCTATGAGACCGATATGGTGCTGATAGCTAAACCAGGTAGGGTGAAAATAGAGAAAGAAAACTATAGACCAATTTCCCTAATGAATATTGATGCAAAAATTTTAAATAAGATATTAATAATGAGATTACAGAAAGTCATCCCCAGGGTAGTACACTATGACCAAGGAGGATTTATACCAGGGATGCATGGCTGGTTCAATATTAGGAAAACTATCAGAATAATTAATTATATTAATACCCAAACTAACAAAAACCATATGATTATCTCAATAGATGGAGAAAAAGCCTTTGATAAAATCCAACACCCTTTCCTATTAAAAACACTAGAGAGTATAGGAATAAATGGGCTTTTCCTTAAAATGATCAGTAGCATCTATTTCAAACCATCAGCAAGCATCATATGTAATGGAGACTACATAAACCATTCCCAATAAGATCAGGAGTGAAACAAGGCTTTCCACTGTCACCATTACTATTTAATATTGTATTAGAAATATTAGCTTTAGCAATAAGAGTAGAAAAAGAGATAAAAGGAATAAGAGTAGGTAATGAAGAAACCAAATTATGACTCTTTGCAGATGACATGATGGTATACTTAGAGAACCCTAGAGACTCAACTAAAAAACTACTACAAATAATTCACAACTTTAGCAAAGTGGCAGGATTCAAAATTAATCCACATAAATCATCAACATTTTTATATACTACCAACAAATTTCAGCAGCAAGAGATACAAAAAGAAATTCCATTCCAAATAGCAGATGATAGGATAAAATATTTGGGAATCTATCTGCCAAGGAAAAGTCAGAAACTATACGAACTAAATTACAAAACACTTTCCACACAAATAAAATCCGACCTAATCAATTGGAAAAATATTAAGTGCTCATGGGTAGGCAGAGCGAACATAATAAAAATGACAATACTACCCAAACTAATCTACTTATTTAGTGCCATACCAATCAAACTCCCAAGAAATTATTTTACAGATCTAGAAAAAATAGTAGCAAAGTTCATTTGGAAGAATAAAATGTCAAGGATTTCAAGGGGATTAATGAAAAAAGAGGCAGATAAAGGTGGCCTTACTGTACCAGATCTAAAACTATATTATAAAGCAGCGGTCATCAAAACCGTTTGGTACTGGATAAGAAATAGGGCAGTTGATCAGTGGCACAGGATAGGATATCAGGACATCCTAGGCAATAACCTTAACAATCTAGTATTCGATAAACCCAAAGACCTCAGCTTTTGGGATAAATACTCACTATTCGGCAAAAACTGCTGGGAAAATTGGAAACTAGTGTGGAAAAAATTAGGGCTTGACCCATACCTAACACCACATACCAAGATAAGATCTAAATGGATTCATGATCTAGATATAAAGAGGGACTTTGTAAGCAAGTTAGAGGAATGTAATATAGTTTACTTCTCAGACCTGTGGAGATGGAATAAATTTATGTCCAAAGAACACCTGGAACTCCTAATTGAACACCAGATGGATACTTTTGATTATATTAAGTTAAGAAGTTTTTGTACAAAAAAAAAAAAAAAAACAAATGCAGACATAATTAGGAGGGAAGCGTCAAACTGGGCAATCATCTTTACATTTAATGGTTCTGATAAAGGCCTCATTTCTAAAATATATAGAGAATTGTCTCATCTATATAAGAATTCAAACCACTCTTCAATAGATAAGTGGTCAAGGGATATGAACAGACAATTTTCAGATGATGAAATTAAAACCATCTCTAGTCATATGAAAAGTTGCTGCAAATCACTATTGATCAGAGTAATGCAAATTAAGACAACTCTGAGGTACCACTACACACCTGTCAGATTGGCTAAAATGACAGGAAAGATAACGATGAATGTTGGAAGGGATGTGGGAAAACTGGGACACTAATACATTGTTGGTGGAACTGTGAACGGATCCAACCATTCTGGAGAGCAATTTGGAGCTATGCTTAAAAAGTTGTCAAAGTGTGCATACCCTTTGACCCAGCAGTGTTTCTACTGGGCCTATATCCCAAAGAGATCTTAGAGGAGGGAAAGGGACCCACCTGTGCAAGAATGTTTGTGGCAGCTCTTTTTGTAGTGGCTAGAAACTGGAAACTGAAGGGATGCCCACCAATTGGAGAGTGGCTGAATAAATTATGGTATATGAATGTTATGGAATATTATTGCTCTGTAAGAAATGACCAGCAGGACGATTTCAGAGAGGCCTGGAGTGACTTGCATGAACTGGTGCTGAGTGAAACGAGCAGAACCAGGAGATCATCATACACAGCAACAACAGTATTACATGATGATAAATTCGGAAGAACATGGCTCTCTGCAACAAAGAATTGTCTCAAACCAGTTCCAATTGTTCCCTGAAGAAAACCATATACACCCAGAGAGAGGGAAATGTAATATGGATCACAACGCATCATTTTCATGATCTCTATTGACATTTGCTTGCATTGTGTTGCCTTTCTCTGATTCTTTTTTTTTCTTGTAGATAGGATTTTTCTTGCATAACTTCTCAAGCATTTCAACATTATAAACTTGTAGTGGACTTCCTGCCATCCAGGGGAGGGGAGGGGACTGGGGGTAAAATTTGTAATGGAAAGCTTTGTAAAGATCAAAGTTGGGGAACTACCCATACATATGTTATATAAATAAAAAGCTTTAATAAAAAAAAATAGGTGCAGGAAATGCATTTGATAAAATCCAACATCCATTCCTATTAAAAACATTAGAGAGTATAGGAATTAATGTACTTTTCCTTAAAATAGTCGGTAGCATCTATTTAAAACCATCAGCTAGCATCATATGTAATGGTGATAAACTGGAACCATTTCCAATAAGATCAGGGGTGAAAAAAGGTTGCCCACTATCAACATTACTATTCAATATTGTATTAGAAATGCTAGCCTTGGCAATAAGACAAGAAAAAGAGATTAAAGGAATTAGAGTAGGTCATGAGGAAATCAAATTATCACTCTTTGCAGATGATATGATGGTCTACTTAGAGAACACGAGGGAATCCACTAAAAAACTATTAGAATTATTCCACATCTTTAGTAAAGTTGCAGGATACAAAATAAATCCATAGAAATCATCAGCATTTTTATACATCACCAACAAAATGCAACAGCAAGAGATACAAAGAGAAATTCCATTCAAAATAACTATCGATAGTATAAAATATTTGGGAATCTATCTGCCAAGGGAAAGTCAGGATCTAGATGACCAAAACTACAAAACACTCTCCACACAAATAAAGTCTGTTCTAAGTAATTGGAAAAACATCAAGTGCTCTTGGATAGGTCGAGCGAATATAATAAAGATGGCATTACTACCTAAACTAATCTATGTATTTAGTGCTATACCAATCAAACTCCGAAGAGATTATTTAACTGACCTAGAAAAAATAACAACAAAATTCATCTGGAAAAACAAAAGGTCAAGAATTTCAAGTGAATTAATGAAAAAAAAAGCAAATGAGGGTGGCCTAGCTGCACGAGATCTAAAACTATATTTTAAAGCAGTGGTCACCAAAACCATTTGGTACTGGATAAGAAATAGAGTAGTGAATCAGTGGAATAGGTTAGGTTCACAGGACAAAATACTCAATGACAATTGTAATCTAGTGTTTGAGAAACCCATAGACCCCAGTTTTTGGGATAAAAACTCACTATTTGACAAAAACTGCTGGGATAATTGGAAACTAGTATGGAAGAAATTAGGCATTGACCCACACCTAACACCATATACCAAGATAAGGTCAAAATGGATTCATGATCTAGACATAAAGAATGATATTATAAACAAATTAGAACAATGTAGGATGGTTTACCTCTGAGACCTGTGGAGGGGGAAGGAATTTGTGACCAAAGAAGAACTAGAGGTCATCATTAATCACAAAATAGATAAGTTTGACTATATCAAGTTAAAAAGTTTTTGTACAAACAAAATGAATGCAGACAAGATTAGAAGGGTAGCAGTAACCTGGGAAAATATTTTCGCATTTAAAGGTTCTGATAAAGGTCTCATTTCTAAAATATATAAAGAATTGACTCAAATATATAAGAATTCAAGCTATTCTCCCGTTGATAAATTGTCAAAAGATATGAACAGACAATTTTCAGATGAAGAAATTGAAACTATTTCTGGTCACATGAAAAGGGGCTCCAAGTCACTATTGATCAGAGCAATGCAAATTAAGACAACTCTGAGATAGCACTACACACCTGTCAGATTGGCTAAAAAGACAGGAAATGATAATGATAACTGTTGGAGGGGATGTGGGAAAACTGGGACACTGATACATTGTTGGTGGAACTATGAACAGATCCAAACATTCTGGAGAGCAATTTGGAACTATGCTCAAAAAGTTATCAAACTGTGCATACCCTTTGACCCAGCAGTGTTTCTACTGGGCCTATATCCCAAAGAGATTTTAAAGGGAGGAAAGGGACCCACATGTGCAAAAATGTTTGTGGCAGCCCTTTTTGTAGTGGCAAGAAACTGGAAATTGAAAGGATGCCCATCAATTGGAAAATGGCTGAATAAATTATGGTATATGAATGTTATGGAATATTATTGTTCTGTAAGAAATGCCCAATAGGAGGATTGCAGAGAGGCCTGGAGAGACTTGAATGAACTGATGCTGAGTGAAATCAGCAGAACCAGGAGGACATTATACACAGCAACAAGACTATATGATGATCAATTTTGATGGACATGGTTCTCTTCAACAATGATATGATTCAAACCAGTTGTTCAGCGGTGAAGATATTCATATATATCCAGAGAGAGGCCTGTGGGAACTGAGTGCGAACCACAACACAGCATTTTAAACGCTTTCTGTGAATATTTCCATGCATTTTGTTTTCATTCTTAGGTTGTCTTTTCTTCTTCTCTTTCTAGATCTGATGTTTTTTGTGCAGTAAGATAACTGTGTACATGTGTATACATGTATTGTATTTGTCATATAATTTATCCTATTTAGCATGTATTAGATTACCTGTCATCTAGGGGTGGGGGGTGGGGGAAAGGAGGGGAAAAGGTGGGAAAAAAACAATTTTTGCAAAGGTAAATGTAGAAAATTTCCTCATCAGTGGTGGAAAATTCTCCCTTTTCATTTTTGAGACTAACAATTTGATTTTCCTCTTTCCTTTTTCTAATTAAATTAACCAGAGGTTTATCTATTTTGTTGGTTTTTTCACAAAACCAACTTTTAGTTTTATTTATTAATTCATTAGTTTTTTTTTTACTTTCAATTTTACTAATCTCTCCTTTTATTTTTAGGATTTGAAGTTTGGTATTTGATTGGGGTTTTTTAATTTGTTCTTTCTCTAGCTTTTTTAGTTGCAAGCCCAATTCATTGATTTTCTGTGTCTCTAATTTATGCAAATAAGCATGTAGAGATATGAAATTTCCCCTTATTACTGCTTTGGCTGTATCCCACAAATTTTGGTATGTTGTCTCATTAATGTCATTCTCTTGAATGAAATTAGTAATTGTGTCTGTAATTTGCTGTTTCACCCATTCATTCTTTAGGATAAAATTATTTAGTTTCCATTTGGTTTTTGGTCTATTTTCTCCTGGCCTTATATTGCATGTGATTTTTATTCCATCATGATCTGAAAAAAATATATTTATTTTCTCTGCTTTCCTGCATTTGAATTTGAGGTTTTTGTGTCCTAACACATGGTCAATTTTTGTATAAGTTCCATGGACTGCTGAGAAAAAAGTAAAATCCTTTCTGTCTCCATTTAATTTCCTCCAAAAATCTATCATACCTAACTTTTCTAACATTTTGTTTACCTCCTTAACTTATTTCTTATTTAATTTGTGGTTTGATTTATCAAGTTCTGAGAGAGGGAGGTTGAGATCCCCCACTATTATAGTTTTGCTGTCTATTTCTTCTTGCATCTCTCTGAACTTTTCCTCTAGGATTTTCCATGCTATACCACTTGGTGCATATACGTTTAGTATTGATATTGGTTCATTATCTATGGTACCCTTTAGGAAGATATACTTTCCTTCATTGTCTCTTTTAATTAAATCTATCTTTGCTTTTACTTGGTCTGAGATCAGGATTGCTACCCCTGCTTTTTTTTTGTTTACCTGAAGCATAATAGATTCTGCTCCAGCCTTTTACCTTTGCCCTGTATGTATCTCTATGTTTTAGATGTGTTTCCTGTATACAACATATTGTTGGATTCTGGTTTTTAATCCAGTGTGCTATCTGCTTCTGCTTTAAGGGACAGTTCATTCCATTCACATTCACAGTTAAAATAACTAATTCTGTATTTCCTGCAGTCTTATTTACCCTAGCTTATGCTTTTCTCTTTCTTATTCCCTTTCTCTCCTCTCTACTATTTTGCTTTTGATAACCACTTCCCTCAAACAATCCTTCCCCTTTAGAGCCCCACCCACCCCTTTTTTCCCCCTTTCCCTCCTGTTTCCTTATAAGTATGTCTGTTATTTTCGCTGAGCCAAATCTGATGAGATGGAGATCAACCCAATTCTCATTCCCCTCCCTTTTTTTCCCCTCAATCTTTATAGGTTTTCTTTGCCTCTACATGTGATTTAATTTCCCTTATTTTACCTCCTTTTCCTCTTCTTCCAGTATTATCTCTTTTCTACCTCTAATTTCTTTTTCAGTTTATCATATCATAATAATCATAAAATCACAATAAACATATCATAATAATCATAAAATCACAGTAATCATATCATAATCATAATGTAATTGATTCATAAAATCAACCCTCATTTTTATAAGTATTTATAACATAACTATAGTTCTGAAGAGTTTTTTTTATTGTTACCTTTTTATTTTTCTCTTGTGTTCTGTGTTTGTAGATCAAATTTTTTGTTCAGTTCTGGTCTTTTCAGTAGAAATAGGTGAAATTCTCCTATATCATTGAATGACTCTTCCCTGGAAGATAATGCTCATTCTATCTGGGTAACTTATTCTTGGCTGTAATCCAAGTTCCTTTGCCCTTCGGAATATCTGATTCCAGGCCCTTCAATCCTTCAAAGTAGAAGCTGCTAGGTCCTGTGTGATTCTAATTGTGGCTCCCTGATATTTAAATTGTTTCTTTCTGGCTTCTCGTAATATCTTTTCCTTGGTATGATAGTTCTGGAATTTAACCACAATATTTCTGGGGGACTTAATTTTTGGGTTTCTTTCAGGAGGTGATCGGTGGATTGTTTCAAGGAGTATTTTGCCTTTTGGGTCTAAAATATGGGGGCAGTTTTCTTTTATGATTTCCTGGAAGATAGTATCTAGCTTCTTTTTTTCATCATGGGTTTCAGGAAGCCCTATAATCCTTAGATTGTTTCTCCTAGATCTATTTTCCAGGTCAGTTGTTTTTCCTAGGAGATATTTCATGTTTTTCTCTATCTTTTCATTTTTTTTTGTTTTTGTTTGACTGATTCTTGAAGTCTTGATGAGTCATTCATTTCCAATTGTTCGCTTCTAATTTTTAATGTTTTATTTTCTTCAGTTACTGTTTTTAGTTCCTTTTGCAATTGACCAATTACATTTTTTTGTTCATTGCATTCTTTTTCCATTTTTTCTGTTTCATTTTGCAGTGATCTCATTTCGTTTCTCCATGTTTCTTCTAACTCTCTTTTAAGATTTTTTATGCAATCTTTAAAGAAAGCCTTGTGACATGGAGACCAGTTTATGTCTCTCTTTGGAGATTTTTCTCGAGTTGCTTTACCTTTAGGGGCCCCAGGATTTGAGTTCTGTTCTTCCCTCTCTGCATAAAAGTTCTCTATGGTGAGAGCTCTTTTTGGTTTTTTATTCATTTTTTTAAAGGTGTGAGGTCTGTTTAAGGGAAAGGTGGGACAGCTGCTTTAATTTGCCCTGTGGCAGTTCTGCTGATTTAGTTATTTCAGGAAGTGGGCAGTTCTGCTGATTGAATTATGTCAGGTACTTATCAGTCCTGCAGATTGATTGATCACCCTAGGGTGTTGTGTAATGGCAGCTAGGTCTGATGCTCATCAGGGGTTCAGCGGTTGACAATGTACCCCCCACAAAAGGCAGACCCTCCAAAACACCTGGCCACAATCAGGACAGATTGGCCCAAGAGGCCCCCAGAAAACTCCCAGGTGTGTGAAAAGCACAACGCTCCCACTCCTGTTCCGACTCCTGTTCCAGCTCCCTGCTCCAGCTCCCTGCCCTAGTCTCCCTGTGCTGCAGTCTGGGTTCAGCCTACCACCCCCCTGCCCAATTACAACAGACCTGTTTTGAAGTTCTTCCAGCGTATCTTCTTCTAGAATCGTGTTGTCCTCTAGATAATGGGGATTTTTTTGCTTCAAAATCAGGCTAGAGGCTTCATATGTTGTTGGTTTGAGGGAAGGTTAGAGGACATTACAGAGATTCCTGTCTGATCTCCACTGCCATGGCTCCACCCCCGGAAGGAAGTCCCCTATAAATAGTTTTTTGATAATAATATGTTAATGTAACATTAAACAAACTTTAAAGTACCTGTTTTTTGTAGAATATTATTCTTATGGAAAAGCAGGTAATAGATAAAATTTGTCACTATGGGATTTATAGTCAACCAGTTATTCATTGTTAAGTCACATGTTCAAAAGTAGGTTGGAAATTATTATTCTGATCATTCTAACCTTCACAAAGTCACATCTGTAAATGAGTGACAGAAACAGGATTTGAAATGAGAGGCACATCAGTAGATAGAGTGCTGGTATTGGGTTATGTCAAAGATGTTGGGGTACTTGAGTGTGTGTTGCATTGTCACCTCTGAAAAATTCAGGCTCAAACCATTTCCAAAACAAGCAAGGACATTTATTTTGGCATTTTCATGCGGTAAAGGGTGAACAAACCTTCTAGGCTTTCTTCATAAGGAAGAAGATCAACTTAGCTGAGCGAAAAGGTTTGTGTAGAAAGTGAAAAATAAGAAAAATAAAACAGCTAGGGGAATTGAGCAGAGAAGGAAATTGGATGACACAAAAGATTTTGTATAAATTTGGACAATGTCAGAAAAGTCCCTGTGAATGGATTAAGGTATGCATGGGGAAAAAAAAGTAAAGGGTTATTTTGTTTTAATGAAATACCTGAAAGAGAATAAGAACATTGTAGGGGGATGAAGAAGCAACTAACATTGGGCTAGGAATCAGGATCTGAGTTCAAATCCAGCCTCAAGATTCTTACTAGCTTTGCAGGTTTGAGTTAATCTACTTGACTCAGTTTACTCAAAATTGAAATGAGGATAATACCAGAACCTACCTCATAGGGTTATTATGAGGATCAACTGAGATAAAATTTATGAATCAATTATGGTGCCTAGAACAAAGTAGGCACTATTTAAATGCTTATCCCTTCCCCTTTCCCATTCTCTGTTGTGCCTCACATGAAAGTTGTGAAAAAAAAGTTTTCTTTAAATCTCAAGATACCATGTGTATGATATTTATACCTTATCACATGGAAGTCACAGAATGCAAGGTTCCAAATTTTAAAATTATTTCAAAGCTACTATGCTTTTCAAAATAATCATTAAATTAGATAAGGCAAATATTATTAATTTGACAGAGGTAGTAGATACTGGAGCAAACAAATTACTTCCTGAAGGTCATAGTGAGAAGAGTAATAATTGTCATCCTTCTTCATATCTTTTTGGACAAGTAAAAAGTGAGTTCTACTATTTATCATTCCACTTACAGATGCTTCTAATTAGTAGTTCATATTTAAAAAAAATAAACTTCAATAACTATTTTAATAGGAGTGTTTCTGCCACAATCCTCCTGCACATTTAGTTTTATTCATTTAAAGGTTTGTTTTTTTTTTGTTTGTTTGTTTGTTTTTTTTTCCCTGAGAAGGTGGTTCATGGCCATCAGTAGAGTACCAAAATCATCCATGGTATAAAAAAATTTAAAAATTCCTCCACTAAAATTTGGCACCACAAAAAGAACTGCTACTGGATAATTTCAGAGAGGCTTGGAGAGACTTTCATGAACTGATGCTGAGAGAAATGAGCAGAACCAGGTCATCATTATACGTGGCAACTACAAGACTATATGATAATCAATTCTGATGGACATGACTCTCTTCAACAATGAAATGTTTTAAATCAGTTCCAATTGCTCAGTGAAGAAAGCCATATACACCCAGAGAGAGGGATATGAAATGTGGACCACAACATAACATTTCCATGCTCTCTGTTGATGTTTGCTTGTATTGTGTTTCCTTTCTCAGATTTTTTTTTCTTGTAGGTACAATTTTTCTTGCACAGAAAGTGTGGAGATATGTATACATATATTAGATTTGTCAAGTATTTTAACATAATTAGCATGCAATGGACTTCCTGCCAACTAGGGGAGGGATGGAGACTGGGGTGGGGGGGATTTGTAACGGAAAGCTTTGTAAGGGTCAATGTTGAAGAATTACCCATACATATGTTTTGCAAATAAAAAGTTTTAATAATAATATAAAAAAGTGCTACAAACTTTTTTTCACATGTAGATCATTTTCCCTCTTTTATGATTTCTTTGGAATTCAGCCCTTATAGTAACAGTGTAGGATCAAAGAGCATGTGCAGGTTGATAACTCTTTGGTCATAGTTCCAAATTGCTATCCAGAATGGTTGCATCATTTCACAACTCCACTGGCAATGCATTAGTGTCCCAGTTTTCCCACATGCCTTCCAACATTTATCATTATCTTTTCATGTCATTTTAGCCAATCTGAAATGTATGAGATGACACCTAAGATATTTTGGAATTTTTAACATTTTAAATGTCATAGTGCCATCTAACAACCTGATAATCATGAAGTTCTTCTCAGAGCAATGTCCTAAATACACAAAATGGAATAAATAGAATTATAAAGAAAACCAATTATGTTATAAAAGTTATCCAAATGTTTAAGAAAATACATAGACATGAGATTAAGAACTTGTGATTTATACTCATATTTATTCAAACTCATTTTATTTTTTAAACAATAGTACATAAAGTTTATTATTATGGGATGTATTGAGTTGTTGGGGGCAATTTCAAATAATAGGTTTAAACCTATATAAAAGGACTGAGTTATAAGCTTTTTCTGGCTTTTTAAAAATAATTTCCTTGATAATTATTCGGAATCTACTTGAGCGCCTGAATAGAAGTTTAAGTGTTATTTTCAAAGAAGTATAATAACCTTTAGCAAAACTACCATTCTTAGAATATGATAAGAAAGTAAAATAAAAAGATCAATGTTTATACATTGATCCTATGGGGAAAAGGGAGGCTCCCACAACCACCCAAACTGGTAATCTTTTGTTAGATTTTTATGACAATATACTTTTCAGCATATAATTCTTTTTTTTAATAGTAGATTTTTATTTTCAAAATATATGCAAAGATTGTTTTCAACATTAACCCCTGCAAAATCTTTTGTTCCAAAATTTTCTCCCTGCCTTCCCTCACTCTCTCCCCTAGACAAGTAATTCAATATATATTAAATACATACAATTCTTCTATACATATTTTCAAATTTATATCAGCAAATAACATATTAACATATTTAAAATAAATATTATCATATTTATTTTGACAATATAACTTTTCTTACACAGTAACCATAAAATAACAAATAAAATTCAGGGTCAAAAAGAGGTAAGGGGCAGATCAGAAAAGGAGAGGAGCAGTGATATCAGAATTTCTAGGTGAAAAAAAAAAGGAAGAGGGCAACATGTCATTCCTAATCTCCCTTTTGGTTCATTGGTTGAATTGTTTTGGGATGAAAAGCACATGCTCTGGGGTGAATTCCTGGTCTGGGTAAGAACATCCTAACTCAAATGGCTTAATTAGAATCAATCTGGCACATCTTTTCACTTGTCTGGATACTTAGGAGTCCAGCAACATGGGAAGTGGGACATTGCTTGGCCAGCCTAGCAAAACGAGAAGTGTGATTACCATCTCATTTACCCACAAAATTAGTTACTTTTCAATTTTTTCAATTGTCTAATTGTACACTTGAGAGATTAACATTTGTAGAGCAGAATTATAAAAATGTTTATGAATATGTTCTTTTTGTGTATACAAATTTGGACATTCTCTTTCTGTATCTCTCTCTGTCTCTCTCTCCCTCCCTCCTTTTCTTTCCCTCTCTCTCTCCCTCTCCATCCCCTCCCCACTCTCTTTCTCATCATTTTTGATTTTAGCCATGAATGTGCCTTCTTTCCAATGCAAAAGGAAAAAGTACATTACTGATGAAATTATACGAAGATTTGGATTTGGGAAAATTGAAGATGGGAATGTGGAATATTGACTATATATAGCTAGAAAATCATATATGATAACATAATTGGATGTATGATTAAAAGTTGTCTATCTTCTAAATTTCTTTGTTATTATTGAAGGAAAGGCAAAATATTGATTTAACATGTTAGAAGGATCACATTATGGAGGATGCTATTTTCTATAAGCTAATAGTCTGTAATTGCATGGGTATTTTAAAAAATTCAGCATTCTATAGTGTTCCCTTTTATAAACTAAACTTCATATTCCTTACATATAAGTTAAATTGTCTTTCATGTAACCAAAGTATTTTTGAAAAGTCCGTCATGTTCCTTTTTCTACAATTATTGTGTCTTTTATAACAATGTCAGTATATATAAATTTTAATGTGCATTTAGAAGATTTTATTTAATTGCTAGCTCCTGCTTTGGAATAAAGCACTTCTAATAACTTTAAGTATTACTATGATAGAATGTTTATGAAAGAAACATTGAGAAAGATAATTTTAATAATTCTTCTCTTATCTAGACATGCTGGCACATTTGACTTTATAAATGAAAAAATCCATTCATCTTCACTGTAATAGGTAAAAACAAATGCTTTTTGTCAAAGTCCGGCATTTCTCAACTTCAATTAAATGTCAAAATGACTTTCACACATGAAGAGCTACATAGAAAAAATCAATCAATTCTATTGTCCCTGCATTAACTTTGTATTACCACGTATGGATAACATTGCTTCTTCAAGGCTGGGAAAGAATTCTGCCAAAGTTGTCAATTTTCTGGCAATTGCACTTCTAACTGGGAGTAATATGATTATTGCTTTTGTTTTCATATTAACTTCATTCCATATGCCATTAATCTCAAATTGTTCATTGTGTTAAATGTACATAAAAACCCACAATACAATTTCCTTTTGGGTAAAATATTAACTATCAAACCATAAGTGACATTCAGTGAAATATTGTGTAAATCACTGGCATGTCATCTCTTTTACTTAATGCTTTTTATTCACAAAACATATGTATGGGTAATTTTTCAATATTGACCCTTGCAAAACCTTCTGTTCCAAATTTTCTGCTACTTCCCTGTTCTCCCTGCCCCATTTGGCAGGTAGTCCAATGTATGTTAAATATGTTAAAATGATTGTTAAATGCAATATTTATTTATGTTGATACAGTTATCTTGCTGCATAAGAAAAATCAGATCAGGAAAGAAGAAATAAAAACCTAAGAAAGAAAACAAAATGCAAACAACCAACAGAAACAGTGAAAATGCTATGTTATGGTCCACACACAGATCCCACAGGCCTCTCTCTGAGTGTAGATGGCTCTCTTCATCACAGAACAATGGGAACTGGTTTAAATCAACTCATTGTTGAAAAGAGCCAAGTCCAACAGAATTGATCATCCTATATTAGTCTTCTAGTTGCCCTGTAAAATGATCTCTTGCTTCTGCTCATTACACTTAGCATCAGTTCATGTAAGTCTCTTCACACCTCTCTGAAATCATCTTGTTTGTCATTTCTTACAGAACAATAATATTCCATAACATTTATATACCATAATTAATTCA
>JAJPUD010029020.1:478-10591 GCA_023553655.1 Myrmecobius fasciatus
CCTATAAGGAAGGACAAGTTTCTCTGTGAAACCAAATGTGTCTGATATACACTTTTAGAGCCCCCAATCTGATGAGAGTAAGATGTACACAATGCTCATCTCCCTCCCTTCTTTCCCTCAATTATATTAGGTTTTCTTTGCCTCTTCATGACATTTTACCTTATTTTTACCTCCTTTTTTTAAATCTTATTTTACCACCTTTTCCCTCTTTCCCCCACTATGATAGCCTTTCCCCCTCTGATTTTCTTTTTCTTATTATCAAAGTAATATCAAATTATACCCCCAATCTTTAAGTATCCCCATAGTAGAAATAAAGTTCTTAAGAGTCCTTTCCTTTTTACCTTTTTATGCTTCTCTTGAGTTCTGTGTTTGGAGGTCAAATTTTTTGTTCAGATCTGGTCTTTTCATTAGAAATAGGTGAAATTCACCTATATCATTAAATGACCATCTTCTTCCCTGGAGGATAATGCTCATTCTAGCAGGATAGGTTATTCTTGGCTGTAATCCAAGTTCCTTTGCCTTTCAGAATATCTGTTTCCAGGCCATTAGATCCTTCAATGTGGAGGCTGAGAGATTGTGTGTGATTCTGATTATAGATCCTTGGTATTTGAATTGTTTCTTTCTAGCTGTTAACAAAATCTTTTCCTTGGTGAAATAGTACTGAAATTTAGCCATGATATTCTTTGGGGTTTTAATTTTGGGGTCTCTTTCATGAGGTGATCGGTGAAATCTTTCGATGGTGATTTTGCCTTCTGATTCTACACCCTCAGGGCAGTTTTCTTTCAGGATTTCCTGGAAGACAGTGTTTAGATTCTTTTTTTCATCATGGCTTTCAGGAAGTCTGATAATCCTTAGATTGTCTCTCCTAGATCTATTTTCCAAGTCAGTTGTTTTTCCTAGGAGATATTTCATATTTTCTTCTATTTTTTCATTTTTTTGTTTTTGTTTGACTGATTTTTGAAATCTTATTGAGTCATTCACTTGCATTTGTTCAATTCTTATTTTTAAAGTGTTGTTTTCTTCAGTTACCTTTTTTAGCTCCTTTTATAACTGGCCAATTTGTTCATTGCATACTTTTTCCACTTCACCAATTTTGTTTTTCAATAAATTGGTGTCTTTTTCATATCTCTTTTTTAGGGCATTATATCCTTCTTGCACTGATCTCAGTTCATTACCCCATTTATCATCCAGCTCTCTTTTGAGATTCTTTATACAATCTTCCAGGAAGGCCTTTTGAAAAGGGGACCAGTTTATATCTCCCTTGATGGCTTCCTCTGGAGTTGCTTTGTCTACAGGAACCTCTGGATCCTCAGGATCTGGGGTCTGCCCTTCTTTCTCTAGATAGAAGCTGTCTATGGTGACAGCTCTCTTCTGCTTCTTACTCATTTTTTTTAGACAGCACGGGGGTCTGTTTAAGGCTAGAGAAGCTGAGGCTGTGGTAGTTTGCCCTGGGGCAATTCCGCTAATTAACTTCTGGTGCTGGGCTGGTCGGGCTAGGACTTTGCCCAATTAATCCTTATAAAAGGCAAATCTACCAGAACAACTGCCCCCAATCAGGGCAGAGTGTCCCGAGTGCCTCAGATACACCCCAGGTGTTTGGAGTTTGGACTTTGAAGTTTCTGCCATGCTGAGCTGAGTCCCATGCAGTTCTCTGCTCTCAGTTCCAGACTGCACAGAGCAAACTGTTTACCCCCATGCCTGAGTGAAACAGACCTATTATGAAGTTCTTTAGAGGTAACTGCAAGCAGTATCCAAATATTTCTGGATTTGTTGACTTAAAGATCATTTCAGAGGCTTATTTTATTGTTGATTTGAGAGGTCAGAGGAGGACACAGAGAGTCAAGTTTTCGCTCTGCCCCCCTATCCAATTTATTTATTTTATAAAGTTTTTTTGTTTTTTTGTTTTTTTTTTGTTTTGTTTTGTTTTTTATTCTTCAATGTATATGCATGGATAATTTTGACAACATTGACTTTTGCATAGCCTTGTGTTTCAGATTTTCTTCTCCTTCCTCCCACCCCCTCCCCTAGATGACAAGCAATTCAATATATGTTAAATATGTTAAAATATATGTATAAATATATTTATAAAATTTTCTTACTGCACAAGAGAAATCAGATCAAAAAAGAAAGTAAATTAGTAAGAAAACAAAATGTAAGTGAACAACAACAAAAAGAGTAAGAATGCTATTTTGTGATCCACATCCAGTTCCCACAGTCCTCTCTCTGTGTAGATGGCTCTCTTTATCACAAGATCATTGGAACTGGCTTCAATCACCTCATTGCTGGAAAGAGCCACATTCATCAGAATTGATCATCATATGATATTGATGTTGTCATGTACAATGATGTCCTAGGGCTGCTCATTTCACTTAGAATCAGTTCATTTAAGTATCTCCAGGCCTCTCAAAACCCATCCTCCCAATCATTTCTTATAGAACAATAATATTCTATAACATTCATATACCATAACTTATTTAGCCATTCTCCAACATCCACTCAGCTTCCAGTTTCTTGCCACTATGAAGAGAGCTGCACAAACATTTTTGCACATGTGGGTCCCTTTAACACTGGGTCAAAGAGTATGCACAGTTTGATGACCTTTTTAACATAGTTCCAAATTGCTCTCCAGAATGGCTGGATTCATTCACAGCTCCACCAATGTATCAGTATCCCAGTTTTCCCACATCCCCTCCAACATTCATCCTTGTCTTTTCCTGTCATCTAAGCGAATCTGAGAGGTGTGTAGTGGTATCTCAGAGTTGTCTTAATTTGCATTTCTCTGATTAATAGTGATTTAGAGAATCTTCTCATATGATTAGAAAGTTTTAATTTCTTTATCTGAAAATTGTCTGTATCCTTTGACCATCTATCAATTGGAGAATAGCTTGGATTCTCATAAATTTGAGTCAATTCTCCATATATTTTAGAAATGAGGTCTTTATCAGAACCCTTAAATGTAAAAATGATTTTCTTATTTATTGTTTCCCTTCTGATCTTGTCTGCATTAGTTTTGTTTATACAAAAACTTTTTAACTTAATATAGTCAAAATTACCTATTTTGTAATCAATAATGATCTCTACTTCTTTGGATACAAATTCCTTCCTTCTCCACAGAACTGAGAGGTAAACTATCCTATGTTCCTCTAATTTGTTTATAATATCACTCTTTATGTCTAAATCATGAACCCATTTAGATCTTATCTTGGTATGTGGTGTTAGGTGTGGATTGAATCCTAATTTCTTCCATACTAGTTTCCAATTTTCCCAGCAGTTTTTATCAAATGGTGAATTCTTATCCCAAAAGCTTCGGTCTTTGGGTTTTGGCCATAATATGTCATAGAGATCCCTGGATGGATCATAAGCTTTACCACTGGAGAACATATTCACAGCAATGAGATAAGAGTTATTGTAGACTAGTTCAAAGTAATGTCAACTATTCTAATGTGATGACTAATTTTTTTAGAAGTTATAGTGTCCCCTGTGGAGGGTCACACTCTCCCAAAGGCCAATGAGACACAAACCTAATGGTAACCCAAACACTAGATTGCTGCCTGAAATCTTTCATATTACCTGGCAAGGGAAGGTTATCCTCCAGGAATTTAATGATTCTCCCATTGTCAATCTCTATAAAAGAAAGGGAAATGTGTTGTCTTGTGATAGTCATGGGCAGAGGGGGTCTCTCTTAGAAATTGCCTAAAAGTTTCTTGCTAAAGTCCTCTTTAATGGGCTGGCCCTTCACTTGGAAGATGGTCATCTATCTGACAGCCACTGTGAGTTCAAAAAAGATTGAGGGATAGTCAGTATAGTGTTTGCTGCCCAGTAACTTCAGGAGAAATGTTAGAAGTAGAAAAGATGTCTGTACAAAATATCCGTTGACCTTATCAAAGCCTTTGCTACCATAACTTGTGAGGGCTTGTGGAAGATCATGCCAAAAGGTTGCATAGAAAAAGTTCATCAATTTGTGTTTTAGTTTCATGAAAGCATGCTTGCATGGGTTCTGATTAATGGATGATGTTCTCAAACTCTCCCAGTCACCAGTGGAGTGAAGCAGATATGAGTGCTTGCTCTCAGGTCTTTTTGCATGATGTTTTCCATGATATTGATATTTTCAATGAGAATGAAGATAGCATCAAGGTCAGCTACCATACTAAAAGTAAATTATTTAACTTGAAAAGGCTACAAATCAAGATTAAATGGAGGGAGAGTTGGAGTATGATTTTTTTTGCTCACGGATGATTGTGCACTCATTGCAGCCTCTGAGGTTGAGGTACAACCAAGTATGGATTTGCTGGTTGTGCAAATTTTGGCCTAACAATTAATACCATGAAAATAGATGTTCTCCACTGGCCCCACTGTAGCATACATAATGAAACCCTCAATTAAAGTAAATAGAAACATTCTGAATGCTATGGATTAGTTCACTTCCCTTGGAAGTATACTTTCTAAGGATATACACATAGAAGATGAATTTGATGCACATATTGCCAGAACTAGTTCAGTTTTTGAGAAATACTAAAGGAAAATATGTGAGAAAAGATATTAAATAAAAAACTTTAAGAAAAAAAAAGATATTAGACTGACTACAAGACAGACTGTCTATAAGGCCATTGAGCTGACCTTATGCTTGTATGTCTGTGAAACTTGTATTTCATGCCAGGAAATTGAATTATTTCCATTTTAATTGTCTTAGGGACACTCTAAAGACCTCCTGACAAGACAGTGGTCCAGACACTGAGGTCCTTTCTCAAACTTTATTGCCAAACATTTAAATTCTACTGCAGAGAGCACAATTATGATGGGCTGGCAACATTGTTTGAATGCCAAAGATACATTTGCCAAAGATTATTATACAGAGAACTCATAGAAAGCAAGTGCTTATATGGAGGTCAGAAAAAGCAAATAAGAAAGTCTCAAGGGATCTCTGAAGATCGTTGGAATTAATTGTAAGGCATGGGAGACACTGGCACAGTACCATGCAGCATGGACTATCTAAATCAAAGAAGGTGCTGTAGTCTATGAGCAAAGCAGAATTGCAGTAGCTCAAAAGAAATATGAGATGCACAGATGTAGACACCTCCATTTCAATGCTTATATGGACTATTTTTGCTCACACTCTTGTAGAGTTTGATTGTTCTGGTTAGCCACAATCAGACACATTGTATCTTGACCCTAATCTAGTGATGTCATTTTGTCCTCTTCAAGAATGAAGGTCAAAAACCAACCATAGGAAATATATAAAGTAGATTTTTTTCCCTGATGATCTTGTATGGCTGAGAGTCATAAAAACATAGTCATCTCTGAGGACACTCAATTAGGAGACACTCAGGCAATAAAGAGGAAGGTGGTGGACATGAAAAAACTGCAACACATGACAAACAAGGAATTATAAAGGAAAAACATTATGTAGAACAACATCAATGAAATATATGATTAAAAAAGAAATAGTTTGGTTACATAATGAAAGTGAGGAATGCTTAACAGAATGTTCATGTGTTTCATTGGAATATTAATATAATTATAGGAAGGCTCAAAGGATGTTGGGTGGACCCTCATTAGCAACCTGTGGAGGACAGAGATAAAAAACTATAATATGCCATAGAGAGCCCTGGATGGATCATAAGCTTTACCACTGGAGAACATATTCACAGCAATGAGATGAGTCATTGTAGACTAGTTCAAACTAATGTCAACTATTCTAATGTGATGACTAATTTTTTCAGAAGTTATGGTGTCCCCTATGGAGGGTCACACTCCCCCAAAGGCCAATGAGATACAAACCTAATAGTAAACCAAATTTTTTCATTCTGATGAAGGAACAACAGAACCTTGCACAATCCTGATAAGTACCTAGCAATTGTGAGAATTTTCACATTTTGCTTTATGGAATTTGTCCAACTTTGCCCCTTATTGAGTTTTAAAGCTATTACTTAAAATTCTTGCAACTATTTCAATATTATCATTATTTCTTCCAGCTTCACTTTATTCAAGTAGGAGGGAGAAAAATAATGAATTAAAATTATAACTTGTTATTATTTGACAATAAGGATAAATTAATGCTGTCTCTAAGCTGTTTGTTAATCACTCATCTCCCACTCAGCATAATGAGGGCTATGTAGTATTGATGGTGCTCTGCCATTTAAAATAATTATGCACATATCAGATTAAGAATTGATTGAATTCATCACCATTGATCTTATCCTTGTAATATGGAACTCTAAAAAATACACAAACACAAAAACTTTGTTAGGGGATAAGGAAATGAGTAAGAAACTAATATTTTTGTTTTTGTTTTTGTTTTTTTGCCTCTTTGCCTTTATTCTGAAGTAGAAATTGTAATAATTTTAAAATGCTCTTTGTTTAATTTCTGCAGACATATATACTATGCTTTAATATTTAGTATTAGTACTATAAGGAAACCACTTGTAGCTTCTTTTATAAACAACTTTAAAGAGTAATGTCAATAATATATAATTAACAATACAAATAAATATAAATATCTGTAATGTGAAAACCAAACACCCGGCAAAAACTTTTAAAAATAATGGTAGGTTTAAAAGAAAAGAAAAGAGTGTATGAGAAAATTGTCATCAAGCTAGAGACCACAAAGAATGCATATAAAATAAAAATACTTGTTGAGATACCTAAAAGAAGGCAAAAGTTCAAAATAAGTCAAACAAAAAAAAATCCAAAAATGAAATTAGTATTAGAAACTATGATTGCAGATCTATATAAACAATAGAAAAGTATCTAACTAGGTAGATTAACCAGAGATCCAACTGCTAGTAAGTAAATTTTACATCTTCCGTATCACGGAGATTTGGTAAAATGAGATCATGTAAACTGAAGGGGGGAAAAAGCAATGAGCTTGAGAAATGGTTCATAAGCCTGCCACAAAACTTTTATTTGTAGAGATAGGATTTTTGAGTGCTCTAGATATCTGCTAGAGAGTCTCTCTCTCTCTGTATTTCTCTGTCTCTCTGTATTTCTGTCTCTGTGTGTGTGTTTCTCTCTTTCTCTATCTCCTTCCCTCCCTCTCTCCTCCCCTTCCTTTTCTTTCTCTCTCTTCCCCCCTAAAGTATAATACATAATAATCTCCTGACTCATCTTAATGCAAATATCATCCTATAAAAAAGTTGAGATAGAAAGAAATTATATCAAGATTCAATTCTTCCTAACAAGGAGTAAACATTTGCTGAGGTGGAAATGAGGTAAGCCTAGAGGAAAAGTCAACATTTCACTATAGAATTTATAATAAAGGAGAAGAAATCTGAGAGACATTCTTATATATACCCTTGATTTGGAGGCAGTAGATTTTAAAAGTACAGAGGTAGGACATGTTATATTTTCTTGAATAAAATTATAAAGGAGAAGTTATTTTAGGAAGAATTGGAAGCTCCTAAAAGTGAAATTATGAAGACAAAAAAGGAAAAAAAAAATCAATAAGGAGGGAAACATGGATTTCTCCAAATAGACTCATGTAAATGCAGAATTAATTAATCAAACATTATTTGTAAAGCCAGATATAGATGATGGAAGCAAAGGCATAATGACTACAAATTTGTAGCATGGTTCTATAATAATAGGATCAAAATGAAAAGAAAGTCTAATACAAACCCAAGTATTGAAAGTGATGTTTCCCTTAATAGCAAAGAACTAGAAACTTGGGAATGGATAAATAAATTGTGATACGTGGAGGTTATGGAATGCTATTGCACTATAAAGAATGCTATTGCTTGGGAAGACATATGAAGTACAAAAGTTATACAAAATGAAAAAAAGGAAAATAATGCACATGACAACTATACCAATTTAAATAGGGAAAGCATCAATACAAAAAAAATTGAAATGTTACACTGTGTAATTATAACTAAGTGTGACACTAAAGCACTTCCCTTCCTTCTTTGTAGTGGTGAGAATCTACTGAAGGGATGTAGCATAAGTGCAATATATGCTATATATGCAACACAAACACACACACACATAATATATGCTTTTTTTCAAGGTACTGGTTAATTTTACTGAGATAGTTCTTTTTCTCTGTAATTTTATTCTTTGTTATAAAAGATGGTTTTCTGGTAACAGAACACAGAAGGATGTATAAGAAAATAAAATATCATTAAAGAAAAACAGAAGATACCAATTTTTTTAAATAGCATTATGTGAGTTAATGCTCAGAATGTGATAAAAACTGAACATAATAGAAAAAAAAGATTTTTAAAATAGTATTGGAGAAAAAGGACTTTTTTTGAGATGGGGGTATATTTGATAACAAAAAGGAAAAGACTCTCATTTTTATTTTCTTCTACTTTCTTTAAATGACCCTTGGATTGTAAAGGGCAAAAATAAAACAAAATGAAAAGGTTAACATGAAATAAATAAGATGGTAGCAAGAAAACATCTAGTTTCCATTGATAGATTCAAGATATGTGACCAGATGGTCTACATGGTCAGCTTCTGAAAGAACCAGCTGAAATATTTTCTGAGTCATTTTTAAAGATCTTTGCATCCAGGGCCATCTCCAGTCATCTTGATCTATATCTTGCCACAGCCCTCCCTCACCTAAATCCAACTCACATGCCTTGTCATCACCTCCCTGATGTCATGGTCCTTTCCAAGAACAAAGGACAAACAATAACAAGGATTAATATGCATCATTGTCTAGCTAGTTGTAGCTAGAAGAATTGCAACTTTTAGTTTTAGCCATATATAGTCAAATCAATAAACATTTATTAAATGCCTGCTATATTCTAAGCACTGTACTAAGTGCTAATGAAAGAAACAAAGGAGAGAAATTCCTTGGTCTCTAGCAGTTCATGGTCTAAAGAGGAAATACAAGATTACAAATAATCATGTTTACACACATGAAATTTCCAGGATAAATTGGGTAGAATTTTTGATGTAAGTTACTAGCATTAAAGAGATCAGCTACTTTAATACAGATCATGAATTTCAAAATCTATCAAGTGACAACAAACATGATACTAGCCACAAGAAAAAAGAATTTGATTCTAAATACAAGCAATAATTTTTGTGTCAGATGCCTCTAAGAAGTCTGGTAAAATCTATGTACCCCTTCTCAAAAAGAACTTCTAATAGGAAAATATCCTCTACCCAAGTTGATCATAGTTTTTTTCTCTGAATTCCTATTGTAAATTTAAGGGATACATGGGTCCTTCTGAATTAATAAATTAAAAATAATTATTAAGAACATATTCTGTGTTTGGAACTTGACTAAACACTAAGGATAGAAATAGAAAAATGAGACATTCCCTACCCTCAAGGAGCTTATATTTTAAGTGAAACAGCATATATAACAAGAGAGGTAAAACTGGAAGAGAATTTTAATCTGAGGAGTTGCAGGAATATTGAGTAGAGCTATAGAATAATTGGTTGTCAAAGCAATTTCCCATTAGCAAAGATAATATTGATTTGATTACTATTTCCAGAATAAAAAGTAGAAAAAAAGAAGTATCGAGGAGACCCAAAGAAATGTAGAAAACAGCAGGACAGATGGCAAGATATCTCCAAAACTGGTGAAAGTAAAACAGCCTGTTGCTGACCAGATATATTGGCTTAGTTTTATTCATTCATTTAAAGGGAGGGATTCCAAAACTGGATTATGGTACTTAATTATACATTGTTTGGGTTTTTAATTAATATTATAAATCCAAGATAAGCAAGTTAAATTGCTTTTCTCTATAATAACCTTTTCAATACTTGAAGACTACAACTATGCCTCCTCTCCATCCCTTCAGGTCTCTTCTCTCTTCAAGTTAAACATATTCAGATAATTTAATCCGCCCTTATATAGTAAAATTAAATAAAATTATATATGTAAAGTTCTTTGCAAAATCTTAGAGTGCTGGATAAATGTCACCTGTGATGGTGGTGGTTATGATGATGATGAGGAGGAGGATGGTATTGATTCCAATCATCTCACTCAAAGAGAGAAACAGAGAGAAAGGAAGGGATGGAGGGAAGAAAAAAAGGAAGGAAGGAAGGAAAGCAGAAGGAGGGAAGGAAAACAGAAGGAAGGAAGGAAGGAAAAAAGGAAGGAAGGAAGGAAGGAAGGAAGGAAGGAAGGAAGGAAGGAAGGAAGGAAGGAAGGAAGGA
>JAJPUD010029021.1:0-14210 GCA_023553655.1 Myrmecobius fasciatus
TATATATATATATATATATATATATATATATATATATATCAAGTAATAGAACATCCAAAGAGAAAATATTAAGACATTTAAAGGAAGAAATAGAATGCAAAACTTTAATAGCAAGGGATCTTAACCTCCCCTTTCAGAATCAGACAAATCTAACCATGAATTAAATAAGAAAGAAAATAGGGTTCTAGAATCCTAGAAAAGCTAGTTATGATAGACTTCTGGAAAAAAATTAACAGGGCAGAAAGCAATGCACCTTTTCCTGACACAATCAAATGCAGAAAAGCAGAAATATTGAATGTTTACTTTTCAGACCATGATGCAGTAAGAATTAGACTCAAGAAAAGTCCAGGGAAAGATAGACTAAAAACAAATAGGAAATTAAAATTTTAATTTTTAATTTTAAAATTTTAAAAACTGAGTGGGTCAAACAACACATCATAGAAATAATGCATAATTTCATCAAAGATAATGAAAATACTGAGACAACATACCAAAACCTATGGGATGCAGCCAAAGCAGTTTGTAGGGAAATTTTTATATCTCTAAGTAGCTACATGAATTAAATAGAGAAAAAGGAAATCAATGAATTGGATAGGCAACTAAAAAAATAGAAAAAGAACAAATTAAAATCCCTTGGTTAAATATCAAATTAGAAATTAGGAAATTCAAAGGAGAGATTAATAAAATTTAAACTAAGAAAACTATTGAACTAATTAATAAAACTAAGAGTTGGTTTTATGAAAAAAAACAAAATAGATAAACTTTTGGTTAATTTGATTAGAAAAAGCAAAGAAAAAAATCAATTCACCAGCATCAAAAATGAAAAAAGGTAAGCTTACCACAAATGAAAAAAAATTAAAACCATAATTAGGAGCTATTTACCTAAATGTATGGGATTAAATCTGACAATTTAACTGAAATAGATGAACAGAAGAGGAAATAAATTATTTAAATAGTCCCATTTAGGACAAGAAATTGAACAAGTCATTAATGAACTCCCTAAGAAAAAATCTCCAGGGCCAGATGGATTTACAAGTTAATTCTGCCAAATATTTTTAAAGGACAATTAATTCCATTAATGTAAACTATTTGGAAAAAAAGTAAATTCCTGCCAAATTCCTTCTATGATACAAATATAATGCTAATACCTAAACAGGTAGGGTCAAAACCTACCTGGGTCAAAACAGTGAAAAAAAATACAGACCAATCTCCCTAATAAATGTTGATGCAAAAATTTTAAATATAATATTAGCAGAGAGATCAGAACAATTTATCAATAGGATAATATGCTATAAATAAGTGGGATTTATACCAGGAATGCAGGGCTGGTTCAATACCAGGAAAATTATTATTGCAAATGCCCATATCAATAACAAAGCAAACAGAAATCATATGATAATCTCAAAAATTGTATTAAAAACACTAGAAAGCATAGGGATAGAGGAATCTTTCCTTAAAATAATAAGCTGTATCTATCTAAAAGCAACAGCAAGCATTTTTGTAATAGATAAAAGCTGGATTCATTCCCAATAAAATAAGGGGTGAAACAAGGATGCCCATTATCCCCACTGTTTTTCAACATTTTACTAAAAATCTTAGTTTTAGCAATTAAAATAAAGAAATTAAAGAAATTAGAATAGGCAAGGAGGAAAAAAAATATCTTTCTTTGCAGATGATATGATGATATATTTAGATAATGCTAGAAAATCATACAAAAACCTACTGGAAACAATTCGCTTTAGCAAAAGTACAGGATATAAAATAAACCCACACAAATTATCAGCATATCTATATATTGCTGACAAAGCCCATCAGCAAGAGATAGAAAGAGAAATTCTTTAAAATTTAAAATAACTATAGACAAAATAAAATTGGTTGTTTACCTGCCAAGACAAATCTAAGAACTATAGGAACACAATTACAAAGCACTTCTCAGGCAAATAAAGTCATATCTAAACAACTAGAAAATATCAATTACTCCTGGGTAGACTGGGTTAAAATAATAAAAAAGAGGGTTCTCCCTAAAATGGTCTACTTGTTCAATGCCATACCGATCAATCTGTCAAAAAATTATTTTATAGAATGAGGAAGAAATAAAACAAAATGCATCTACAAGAAGAAAAGGTTTAGAATATCAAGCCAAATTAATGGGTAAAAATACAAATTGAAGGGGGTATAGGGGGTCGACCCAAGATGGTGGAGTGAAAACATGACTCTCTGTGACCTCCTCTGACCTTCTCTCAAATCAACAGCAGATTAAGCCTCTAAACTGGTTCTGTAGTCAAAGCATCCCCAAATATTTGGAGTACAACACATTCCCAGAAGAAGTTACCTTGGAAGAGCTTCAGAACAGGTCTGTTTCAGACAGGCACGGGCTCAGTCAGTTTGTTGAGTTCAGACAGCAGCTCTGGAGACAGGACAGGAAGCCAGGCTGGGAGTCAGTGGCAGAGCCTAAGCACATGGGAAGTTCCTATGAGGCTCTTGGGCCACTTTACCCTGTTTGCAGACAGGTGCTTTGGCAGATCTGCCTTTTGTAAAAGGTAGATTGTAAACTACTGAAAACCCTGGATTTAGCCCTGACTGCCCAGCACCAGAAATCAATCAGCCATACAGTACCAGGGCAAATTAAAGCAGCTGTCGCTCCTCTGCTTTAAACTGACCTCAAGCTTTAAAAAAAATGAATAAAAAAAAAAAAAAAACAAAAAAAAGAACTCTCACTATAGACAGCTTTTATGGAGAGGGAGAACACACCTCAGGTCCTGAGGTTCATAAAGGTAAAGCAACTCCAGAAGAAGTCAAAAAGGGAGACATGACTTGATCCCCATTTCACAAGGCTTTCCTGGAAGATTGCTTAAAGAAGCTCAAAAGAGAGAAGAAAAATGGGGAAATAAATTGAGATCATTGCAAGAAGGATATAATGCTCTACAAAAGAAATATGAAAAAGACACCAATTCACTGAAAAAACAAAATTGGTGAAATGGAAAAAGACTGAAATGAAATTGGCCAGTTACAAAAGAAACTAAAAAAGGTACCTGAAGAAAATAATACATTTAAAATTAGAATTGAACAAATGGAACTGAATGATTCAATACGACTTCAAAAATCAGTGAAACAAAAACAAAAAAAATGAAAAAAATAGAAGAAAATATGAAATATCTCCTAGGAAAAACAACACTCCTGGAAAATAGATCTAGGAGAGGCAATGTAAGGATTATTGGACTTCCTGAAAGCCATGTTGAAAAAAAGAACCTAGACACTATCTTCCAGGAAATAGTGAAAAAAAAAACTGCCATGATGCTTTAGAATCAGAAGGTAAAATCACCATGCAAAAAATTCACTGATAACCCCCTGAAAGAAACCCCAAAATGAAAACCCCAAGGAATATTGTGGCTAAATTTTAGGACTATCACACCAAGGAAAAGGTATTGCAAGAAGCTAGAAAGAAACAATTCAAATACCAAGGACCTATTATTAGAATCACCCAAAATCTATCAGCTTCCACATTGAAAGATCAAAGGGCCTGGAATCAGATATTCCAAAAGGTGAAGGAACGTGGATTACAGCCAATAATAAGCTATCCACTAGAATGAGCATTATTTTCCAGGGAAGAAGATAGTCATTCAATGATATAGGAGAATTTTACCTATTTCTAATGAAAAGACCAGATCTGAACAAAAAAAAAATTGACCTCCAAACACAGAACGCAAGAGAAACATAAAAAGGTAAAAAGGAAAGAACTCTTGAGAACTATATTTCTACTATGGGTATACTTAAAGAATGGGGGTTTAATTTGATGTTACTTTGATAATATGAAAAAGAAAAACCAGAGGTGAAAGGGGTATCATACTGGAAAAAAGGGAAAAGGAGGTAAAATAAGGTTAAAAAAAAGGTTAAAATAAGGTAAAATCACATGAAGAGGCAAAGAAAACCTATTATAATTGAAGGGAGGGGTGTGAGCATTGTGTGAATCTTAGCCTCATCAGATTGGGCTCTAAAAGAGTATATCAGACACATCTGGTTTCACAGAGAAACTTCTTCGTCCTTATAGGGAAGTGTGAGGGAAAGAAGGAAAAAAAAAAGGGAAAGACTAATAAGAGGGAAAATAGAAGAATTATGGGAAAGATGCAAAAAAGGTGGAAGGGCTGTCAAGGGGGGAGGACTGTTTGAGGGAGGTGGTCATCAAAAGCAAAATACTGGGGAGGGGTAAAGGGAGAAAGGAGAAAGGAAAGAGAAAAACATAACTTTGGCTAAATAATATGGCAGAAAATATAGATTTAGTTTTTTTAACTGTGAATATGAATGGGATGAATGCTCCCACAAAACAGAAGTGGATAGCAGACTGGATTAAAAGCCAGAATCCTACAATATGTGTTTACAAGAAACACATCTAAAGCATAGATAATGAAGTAACATCAATACTAAACATATATACACCAAGTGTTATAGCATCCAAATTTTTAGAGAAGTTGAGAGATGCAAGAAGAAATAGACAGCAAAACTATACTAGTGGGGGATCTCAAACTTTCACTCTCAGAATTAGATAAAATAAACCACAAAATAAATAAGAAAGAATTTAGGAAGGTAAACAAAATGTTAGAAAAGTTGGGTATGATAGATCTTGGGAGAAAATTTAATGGAGACAGAAGGGATTTTACTTTTTTCTCTGCAGTTCATGGAACTTATACAAAAATTGACCATGTGTTAGGGCATAAGAACCTCAAAATCAAATGCAGAAAGGCAAAAAATAAAATGCATCTTTTTCTGATCATCATGCAATAAAAATCACATGCAATATAAGGCCAGGAGAAAATAGACCAAAATTAAGTTGGAAACTAAATAATCTAATCCTAAAGAATGAATGGGTTAAAGAGCAAATCATAGACACAATAATTTCATCCAGGAGAATGACAATAATGAGACAACATAACAAGATTTGTGGGATATGGCCAAAGCACTTATAAATGGTAATTTTATATCTGTAAATCCTTACTTGCATAAAATAAAGAGAAGATAAATGGATTGGGGTTACAAAGCTAGAAAAAAGAACAAACTAAAAACACTCAATTAAATACCAAATTAGAAATTTTGAAAATAAAAGGGAAGATTAATAAAATTGAAAATAAGAAAATTATTGAATTAATAAAAAATGAAGAGTTGGTTTTATGGAAAAACTAACAAAATATATAAGCCTTTAGTTAATTTAATTGTAAAAAGGAAAGAGCAAAAAAAATTGTTCATCTCAAAAATGAAAAGGGAGAAGTTTCCACCAATGAAGAGGAAATTGGACCAATAATTAGGAGTAACTTTGCCCAATTTTATGCCAATAAATTTGATAATCTAAATGAAATGGAGGAATATCTACAAAATATAGATTGCTCAGGTTAACAGAAGAGGAAATAAATTACTTAAATATTCCCATTTTAGAAAACGAAATACAGCAAGCTATTAATAAACTCCCTAAGAAAAAATCTCCGGGGCCCGATGGATTTACATGTGAATTCTACCAAACATTCAAAGAACAATTAATTTTAATACTATATAAACTATTTGAAAAAAATAGGGAAAGAAGGTGTACTACCAATTCCTTTTAGGATACAGATATGGTGCTGATAGCTAACCCAGGAAGGGTGAAAACAGAGAAAGAAAACTATAGACCAATTTTCTTAATGAATATTGATGCAAAAATCTTAAATAAGATATTAGCAATGAGATTACAGAAAGTCATCCCCACGATAATACACTATGACCAAGTAGGATTTATACCAGGAATGCAAGGCTGGTTCAATATTAGGAAAACTATCAGAATAATCAATTATATTAATAACCAAATTAACAAAAATCATATGATTATCTCAATAGATGCAGAAAAAGCATTTGATAAAATCCAACACCCATTCCTATTAAAAACACTAGGGAATATTAGAATAAATGGGCTTTTCCTTAAAATGATTAGTAGCATCTATTTAAAACCATCAGCAAGCATCATATGTAATGGGGACAAACTAGAACCATTCCCAATAAAATGAAGAGTGAAACAAGGCTGCCCACTGTCACCATTACTATTTAAAATTGTATTAGAAATGTTAGCTTTGGCAGTAAGAGAAGAAAAAGAGATAAGAGGAATTAGAGTAGGTAATGAAGAAACCAAATTATCACTCTTTGCAGATGATGTGATGGTATACTTAGAGAACCCTAGAGACTCAACTAAAAATTACTAGAAACAATTCACAACTTTAGCAAAGTTGCAGATTACAAAATAAATTCACATAAATCAGCAACATTTTTATATATTACAAACAAAGTTCAGCTCCAAGAGATACAAAAAGAAATTCCATTCAAAATAACTATGGACAGTATAAAATATTTTGGAATCTGTCTGCCAAGGGAAAGTCAGAAACTATATGAACTAAACCAGAAAACACTTTCCACACAAATAAAATCAAAAACCTAATCAATTGGAAAAGCATCAAGTACTCATGGATAGGCTGAGCGAATATAATAAAAATGACAATACTACCCAAACTAATTTACTTATTTTGTGCCATACCAATCAAACTCCCAAGAAATTATTTTACAGATCTAGAAAAAATAGTAGCAAAGTTCATCGGAAATAAAAAAGGTCAAGAATTTCAAGGGAATTAATGAAAAAAATGGTGATGAAGGTGTCCTTGCTGTACCAGATGTAAAACTAAAGTATAAAGCAATGGTCATCAAAACCATTTGGTACTGGCTAAGAAATAAGAGTAGTCGATCAGTGGAATAGGATAGGATCACAGGACAAACTAGGCAATAACTATAGCAATCAAGTGTTTGATAAACCCAAACCCCAGCTTTTGGGATAAATATTCACTAGTTGACAAAAACTGCTGGGAAAATTCAAAACCAGTATGGAAGAAATTAGGGCTTGACCCACACCTAACACCACATACCAAGATAAGATCTAAATGGGTTCATCATTTAGACATAAAGAATTATATTATAAGCAAATTAGAGGAACATAGGATAGTTTACCTCTCAGACCTGTGCAGAAGAAAGGAATTTGTGTCCAAAGAATAACTGGAACTCAATTGAATACCAGATAGATAATTTTGATTGTACTAAGTTACAGGAAATCATAAAGGAAAACTGCCCTGATGTCCCACAATCAGGAGATAATCATATGATTTTTGTTAGTTTGGTTATTGATAGAGACAATTACGCTAATAGATTTCCTAATATTGAACCAGCCCTGCATTCCTGGTATAAATACTAATTGGTCATGATGTATTATCCAGAGAGGACTTTCTGTAATCTCTTTGCTAATATTTTATTTAATATTTTTGCATCAATATTCATTAAGGAAATTGGTCTATATACTTTTCTCTGTTTTCACTTTACATGGTTTAGGTATCAGCATCATATCCGTGTCATAAAAAGAATTTGGTAGAACTCATTCTTTCCCTATATTTTTCAAATAGTTTGCATAGTATTGGAATTTAATTTTTTAAATCGTTGGTAAGAGTCACATGCAAATCCATCTGATCCTGAAGATGTTTTTCTTAGGGAGTCAATTAATGGCTTCTTCTACGTCTTTTTCTAAAATGTGACTATTTAAATAATTTATTTCCTCTTATGCTAATTTGGGCAATCTATATTTGTGTAGATATTCCTCCATTTCACTTAGATTATCAAATTTATTGACATGTAGTTGGGCAAAATAACTGTTAATTATTGCTCTAATTTCTTCTACATTTGTGGGAAGGTTTCATTTTTAATTTTGGAGACTAAAAATTTGATTTTTTAATTCATTTTATTCGTTGTGTCTATGACTTTTTTCACCCATTCACTCTTTAGGATTAGACTATTTAGTTTCCAATTTCTTTTTGGTCTATTTTCCCCTGGCCTTTTATTGCATGTAATTTTTATTCATCATGATCTTAAAAAAATCCATTTACTATTTCTGCCTTTCTGCATTTGATTTTGAGGTCTTTATTCCGTAATATATCATCATTTTTGTATAGGTTCAGGAACAGCCAAAAAAAGTACTCCTTTTTAATTTATCATACCTGACTTTTTCCAAAAATTCTATTTACCTCCTTCACTTCTTTCTTATTTATTTTGTGGTTTGATTTATTTAGTTCTGAGACAACAAGGATGAGATCTTCCGCTATTATAGTTTTACTGTCTATTTCTTCCTGCAGCTCTCTTATCTTCTCTAGAAGTTTGGATGCTGTACCACTGGGTGCATATATGTTTTGTATTGATATTACTTCATTATCTGTAGTGCCCCTTAGCAAGATATAGCTTCCTTCCTTATCTCTTTTACTTAGATCTATTTTTGCTTTTGCTTGATCTGAAATCATGATGGCTACCCCTACTTTTTTTTTTTTTTTTTTTTTTTACTAAGGCTTACGGCTGAAGTAGAATAGATTCTGTTTCAGCCTTTTTACTTTACTCTGTATGTATCACTCTGCTTGAACTGTTTTTCTTGTAAACAACATATTGTAGGATTCTGGCTTTTAATCCTGTCTGGTATCCCCTTTTGTTTTATGGGAGAGTTTGTCCCATTCTAACTCACAACTAAAATGACTAATTCTGTTTTTCCTGCCAACTTATTTACCTCAAATTATGCTTTGCTCTTTCCTTTCCCTCTTTCCCTCCTCTTTAGTATTTTGCTTCTGACCACCACTTCTTTCAGGCAGCCCTCCCCCATTATAACCTCTCTCCCTGTCTTACACATTTCCCCTACTATTTCTGTTTCCCTTCTATTAGCCTCCCCCTTTCCTTTTCCCTTTCCCTTCCCACTTCCCTATAAGGTGAGGCAAGTTTCTCCATGCAAAAAAAGTTTAATATTCTCTCTTTGAGCCAAATATGAGGAGAGTAATATTTACACAATGTTCATACCTCTCCCTTCTTTCCCTCAATCATAACCTTGTTGTTGCTGTATACAGTATTCTCCTGGTTCTACTCATTTCAATTAAGCATCAATTCATGTAAATCTCCCTAGGTTTCTCTGAAATAATCCTGCTGATCTTTTCTTTAATATTTATATACCATAACTTATTCATCCATTCTCCAACTGATGGCACCCATTCAGTTTTCAGTTTCTTGACACACATAAAGGCCTGCTACAAATATTTTTTGCACATGTAGTTCCTTTCACTCTTTTTGAAATCTCTTTAGAATATAAGTGCAGCAAAACACTTCTGGATCAAAAGGTATGCACAGTTTGATCACCCTTTGGTAAAAATTTTCAGCATATATACTGCATGTGGGATGAAGGTAAGGTAAGCACAAGATATTCAGTCATCCAAGAATCAGTGATAATCTTTATACCCTATCTACTAAAATAGGGAAGTCAACATTAATTTTAGAAAGATTTTAAAGAATAAGGATGGAAATAAAACATGTTTTATAGTTAACATTTGCCTAACTTGGCCTAATTTTGAATGAAAGAGTACCTTTGTTATAAGAACACAATGCAAGAAAAAGCACCACCTTTTGTCATTCAGTTCTTTATTCAGAACCTCGTTCAGTTCATAAAAATGCATTTCCAGCTGTATAGCCAATGTAAAAGGCTTCTAACACAGAGCAATTCAGTGCAGTGCAGTGTCCATACATGGACCAGTAAGATCTCCAACATCTTAATCATTCAAGACTTGCTTGTCAGAGTGGAAAAAAGGTGGAGAGTACACACGTCTCAATCTGATCTCCTCCAAGCTTCCCTCAAATCAACAACAGATCAAAGCTTCTGAACTGGTTTTGGAGTGACAGAACCCACAAACATTTGGAGTACAACAAATTTCCAGAAGAAGATACTTTGGAAGAACCTCAGAGAAGTTCTATTTCAATAAGGCAGAGGAAAAAACTCTGAGGCCAGACCGCAATGCAAGGAGCCCAGGGCAAGAAATTGGGGCAGAGTGGCAGGGCATTGCTGCATCTGCTCACCAGTTAATCTACTGTATGCTCTTAGGCTACTCTATCCTGGTTCCAAGGAAATGGATGAGCAAATTAGCTGAAAGACACCCAAAACAAATATAAAAGGCAAATTCTGAAACTCTCTGAACCCCAGAAAACATAGGATCTGACTCTGCCTACCCAGAACCAGAAGTCAGTCTGCAGTAATAGCCCCAGGGCAAACTGAAGCAGCCTTCTCCCCTTTGCTTTAAAAGCAGATCTCAAACTTTTTTTTTAATGAGCAAAAAAGCAAAAAGAACTCTGACCACAGATAGCTTTTATTGAGAAAGAGAACAAAACTCACACTCTGAGGATCCTAAAGGCAAATCAGCTCCAAATGAAACTCCAAAGGATGTTATGTTTTGGTCCCCATTCTACAAGGCTCTCTTGGAAGAATTCAAAAAGTGTCTTAAGAGAGAGAAGAAAAATGGGGAAAGGAAATGAAATCTTTGTAAGAGGGTATAGAAAATGAAAAACATAAATTACCTGAAGAAAACTTCTTAAAAATAGATTTGATGAAATGGAAAAGGCCAATAACCCTTACAAAATAGAAATTAAAAAGAAACCAAATCATTGAAAAACAAAATTTATGAAATGAAAAAAAAAATCAATTTGAAAAACACCTCAATTGGCCAAATGCAAAAGGAGATAAAAAAACTAACAATAAAATAATTTCATTGGAAAAAAAAAAAAAACAACTGATTTGGAAAATAGAAATAGGAGAGACAATCTAAGAATTAATGGACTTCCATGATTTAAAAAAAAAAAGTCTAGACATCATCTTTAAAGAAATCATCAGGGAAAAGTACCCAGATGTCCTAAAACAAGAGGGTAAAAAAGTCATTGAAAAAATTCACCAATCACCTCGTAAGAGAGACTCCAAAATAAAAAGTCCAAGGAACATCATAGCTACATTTCAGAATTATCAAATCAAGGAGAAAATATTGCAAGAAGCCAGAAGGAAAAAAATAAAATATTGAAGAATCACAATCATAATTACCTAGTATCTAGCAGCTTTGACTTTAAAAAAAATGAAAGGCCTGGAATATATTCCAAAAGGCAAAGGAAGTTGAATTGCACCCAAGAATAAACTATGCAGCAAAATTGAGAATAATCTTTCAGAGAAAAAGATAGACATTCAATGAAACAGGTGAATTTTATCTATTTTTGATGAAAAACTAGAGGTGTATAGAAAATTTGATTTTCAATAGAGAAGTCAAGAAAAGCATAAAATGGTAAAAAGAAAAGAAAAAAATTACTTTCTTTTAAAAGTTAACAATCTTATATCCCTTTATGGGAAGATGGTATGTTTAATTCTTGAGATCTGTATCTCTGTTATGGGTATACATAGAGAGTGCAGGTATAATTTGATTTTGTTGTGATGATTCAAAAAATAAATTAGAGGAGGAAAGGAGATTCTACTGGAAGAAGAGAAAAATGGAGTCAAAGTGGGGTAAATTACATCTCATGTGGAGGCAAAAAGACCTATTGCAATTAAGGGAAGAGGGGAGGGAGATGAACATTGTGTGAATCTTCCTTTCACTAGATTTGGCTCAAAGAGAGAATATCAGATACACTAAGTTTCACAGAGAAGCTTGTTTCATCTCATAGGAAAGTAAGAGGGGAAGGGGAAAAGGAAAAGGGAAGATTAATAGAAGGGAGAACAGAAGTATGAGGGGAAAGGTATAAAAAAGGAGGGAATGCAAAATGTGAGGACTGTTTGAGGGAGGGGATGATCAGTGACAAAATACTCGGGAGGAGGGAAAGGGGAAAGGGAAGAAAAAAATTTAACTGGGGGTAAACAAGATGGCAGGAAATAGAGTTAGTAATTTTATATGTGAATGTGAATGGGATGAACTCTCCCATAAAACGGAAGCAGATAGCAGAACGGATTAAAAGCCAGAATTCTACAATTTGTTGTTTACAAGGAACTCATTTAAAGCAGAGTGATACATACAGAGTAAAGGTAAAAGGCTGGAGCAGAATCTATTATGCTTCAGCTTAGGTAAAACAAACAGAAAAAAAACCAGGGGTAGCAATTCTGATCTCAGATCAAGCAAAAGCAAAAATAGATCTAATTAAAAGACATAAGTAAGGAAAATACAACCTTCTTAAAGGTACCATAGATAATGAAGGAATATCATTACTAAACATATGCACCAAGTGGTAAAACATCCAAATTACTAAAGAAGTTAAGAGAGCTGAAAGAAGAATTAGACAGCAAAACTATATTATTGGGGGATCTTAACCTTGCTTTCTGAGAACTAGATAAATTGAACCACAAAATAAATAAGAAAGAAATTAAGGAGGTAAATAGAAACCTAGAAAAGTTAGGGATAATAGACCTTTGGAGAAAATTAAATGGAAGCAGAAAGGAATATACTTTTTTCTTGGCAGTACATGGAATCTATACAAAAACTGACTATGTATTAAAGCATAAATACCACAAAATCAAATGCAGAAAGACAGAGAAAGTAAATGCATTTTTCTCAAATTATCATGCAATAAAAATTACATGCAATAAAGGCCGGGGGAAAATAGATAAAAAATTAACTAGAAACTAAATAATCTAATCTGAAAGAATGAGTGGGTGAAACAACAAATCATAGGCACTATCAATAATTTCATTCAAGAGAATGACAAGAATGATACTATGTATCAAAAGTTATGGACTACCGCTAAAGCTGGTATTAAAGGAAATTTTATATTCCTAGATGCCTACTTGCATTAAATAGAGAAAGAGAAAAAATCATTGAATTGGGCTTCCAACTAAAAAAGCTAAACCCTCAATTTAATACCAAAGTTGAAATTCTGAAAATAAAAGAAAAGATTAATGAAATTGAAAGTAAAAAACCTATTGATTAATAAATAAAAGTAAAAGTAAGTTTTATGAAAAAAAACAAAATAGATAAACCTTTAATAAATTTAATTAGAAAAAGAAAAGAAGAAAATCAAAGTGTTAGTCTCAAAAATGAAAAAGAACTTTCCAGCAAATGAAGAGAAAATTACAGCAATCATCAGGAGTTATTTTGACCAACTATATGTCAATAAAATTGATAATCTAAGTAAAATGGAAGAATACCTACAAAAATGTAGATTGCTCAGATTAACAAAAGAAAAAATAAATTACTTACATAGTCCTATTTTAGAAAAAGAAATAAAACAAGCTATTAATCAACTCCCTAAGAAAAAATATTCAGGGTCAGATGGATTTACATGTAAATTCTACCAAACATTTAAAGAACAATCAATTCCAATACTATGCAAAGTATTTGAAAATATAGAGAAAGAAAGACTCCTACCAAATTCATTTTATGACATGGACATGGTGCTGATACCTAAACCATGTAGGGTGAAAACAGAGAAAAAAATTATAGATCAATTTACCTAATGAATATTGATATAGAAACCTCAGGCTTTGGGATAAGAACTCACTATGTGACAAAAACTATGGGGAACATTGAAAAGTATAATAGAAGAAACTAGGCATTGACACACACTCAACATCATATACCAAGATAAGGTTGAAATGGGTTCATGATGACTTACTGGACTTCCTTCCGGGGGTGGAGCCATGGTGGCGGAGATCAGACAGGAGTCTCTGTAACCTCCTCTAACTTCCCCTCAAACCAACAAAATATGAAGCCTCTAGACTGATTTTGAAGCAAAAAATCCACAATATCTGGAGGACAACACGATTCTAGAAGAAGATACTCTGGAAGAACTTCAAAACAGGTCTGTTTTAATTGGGCAGGGGGGTGGTCTGCTGAACCCAGACTGCAGCACAGGGAGACCAGGGCAGGGAGCTGGAGAAGGGAGCTGGAACAGGAGTCGGAACAGGAGTGGGAGAATTGTGCTTTTCACACACATGGGAGTCTTCTGGGGGCCTCTTGGGCCAATCTGTCCTGATTGTGGGCAAGGGGTTTGGAGGGTCTGCCTTTTGTGGGGGGTAGATTTTGAACCACTGAACCCCTGATGAGCATCGGACCTAGCTGCCATTATACAGCACCCTAGGGTGATCAATCAATCAACAGAACTGATCAGCACCGGAAATAATTCAATCAGCAGAACTACCCCAGAGTAAACTAAAGCAGAACTGCCCAGCACCTGAAATAATTCAATCAGCAGAACTGCCCCAGGGCAAATTAAAGCAGCTGTCCCACCTTTGCCCTAAACAGACCTCACACCTTTAAAAAAATGAATAAAAAACCAAAAAGAGCTTTCACCATAGACAACTTTTATGGAGAGAGGGAAGAACAGACCTCAAATCCTCA
>JAJPUD010029022.1:0-14207 GCA_023553655.1 Myrmecobius fasciatus
TTCTTTCCTTCCTTCTTTTCCTTCTTTCTCTTTCTGTCTCTATTTTTCCCTCTTTCTCTCTCTTTTTTTTCTAATTTTATTTATTTGATATTTTCTCCAGTTACATTCAAAACTTTTTTTTTCATTTTTTAAAAGATTTTTGAGTTCTAGGTTCTCTCCCATATCCCCACCCACAATTAAGAAACCACATGTGAAATTATGTAAAACATTTCCATAAAAGTCAAGTTGTGAAAGAAAACAGATCTCCCACCCTAATGAAAATAAAAACCCTCAAGAAAAATTGAGTTAAAAATAGAGGTGGAGAGATAAATAGAGAATGCTCCAAGTCTGTATCCAGATTCGATCAATTACTTCCTTCCCTAGTTATGGGCAGGATTTTTTTTTATCATAAGTCCCTCAGAGTAGTAGTAGATGATTGTATTACTGAGAATAACAGAGTAATTTACAGATGGTCATTCTAGAACACTGCTATTACTTTGTATACAGTATATTTTCATTTCGTTCATGGAGGACTTAAGGGTTTTTTTCTTTTTTTTCCTGAGAGCATCCTGCTCATCAGTTTTCAAAAAACAGTAATATTCCATCAGAGAAACATGCTTCAAAATTTTTTTTACACGTACTATTGCTAACTGTATTTGCCCCCATTTATTCTTTCTCTCCTTTCACCCTGTCCCTCCTCAAAAGTGTTTTGCTACAAACCACTCTCTCCCCCATATGCCCTCTCTTTTATCACCTGAGCCAATTCTGATGAGAGTAAGATTCACTTACTCACTCTCTCCCTTCCTCTCAACCCCTCTACTGTAAAAGCTTTTTCTTGCCTCTTTTTTATGACAGATTAATTTATACCATTCCACTTCTCCCTTTCTCCCAGTACATTCCTCTCTTTCTCCTTATTTTCATCATTTTATAAAAAAGATATTATCCCTTCATATTTAACTCATACCGGTACCCTCCTGCCTGCTGTCTATATGAACTCCTATCTATTACAATAATGAGAACAAGGAACTGGTTTTCTGATGAAAAATCAGTAAAAGGGGTAATCCAGAGGGTTAGGGTTCCCTGTGAATTTTCCTAGTATGTCAGCTTGTAGGGTGCATGGCTGGCCTGTGAGACTCATACAGACATCAATCTATTTATTGATTGATTGATTGACACTAGCCTGGACCATTATAGTCATCTCTTAATAGATCTTTTTTCTTCAAGTCTCTCCCTATTCCAATTCATTCTCTACAAAGCTGCCAAAGTGATTTTTCTTGAAATATAGGTCTGATTATGTCACCCCTCTAATTCAAAAAACTCTGATGACTCCTATTAATGCCAGGGTCAAATATAAAATCCTTTGTTTGTCATTTAAAGGTCTTCACAATTCCATAGCTGGAACAATGTGTACCTAGTAAAGTTTTGAGTCCCCAAAGGGTAGAATTGAGGGAGATGAATAAATGCAAATTTAGTTGTAAAAGAGGGAATCTCTCAGCTGACAGTGACAATTTTGAATTCCTGGGTGAGGGTGAGGAAGAATCTTTAACTAAGCCCCACAGAAGAATAGGGTAACTATTCAGTAGGAGCTTCCATAGGGGCAAGGCTTTGGCTTTGTGCCCTTTAGGGGCTCCCAGGAAGAGGAAGCTTTTTCCTTGTGGGCCAAAGAGCATTGGTGAGTGATGATTGGGTGTGAATTTCAATATTGACTGAGTTTTCCAAACAGGTTGCATACAAGATGCTTATGACCTCTTAGTTTGCTATCTTGACCAGTGACAGCAGCCCTTGACTATATCTTTATGTTACTGTGACTCTGATGTACCTCATGCCCCTCCTATTTATTCATTATTAAAAGACTTGTAATGAGATTGTAAACTGTTCTAACCCCACCTCTCTGTCACCCCCTCACCCATGCTACTGAATGTATTGTATTTTTTTTCTTTTTCTTTTCTTTTTTTTTTTGCTTTTTGCTGAGGCAATTAAGGTTGAGTAACTTTTCCAGGGTCACACAGCTAGGAAGTGAGACCAGATTTGAACTCAGGTCCTCCTGATTTCAGGGCTGGTGCTCTATCCACATGTATTGTATTTTTAAAAGGACTTTTATTCTGTGTGATGCACATATTTTAAATTTTTTTTTAAAATTTGAATTCTTTCAGTGCTCCCTTTCCCTTTACTTAGGGAAGGGAGATGTGGTAGGGGAAGTATTTGTTTTAAATTGGGATGATTGTTTTCCTTTTAAGAGGTCAAAAAGTCCTTAAGGATCAATCCTTAGCATGCTCATTTATGCTTTCTTGATAAAAAGGATCTAATAGCAACAGCTAGTTAAATTTTCCTCAGAAGAGAGTTGATGGATGAGATCATTGAGTGCTTTTATGTTTCTGTACTAAACAAAGTCTCAAAAAAGAGGATTCTATTTCTCCTTTGCACAGAAAATGCAGAAGATGCAAAGGAATAATACAAATTTTTTTTGAATCCCATACTTGATATACATGTATTATCCTGAATACTTAGACTAGTCCAGTGACTTTTAGACCCCATTTGGGAAAATTTACACATGAGCTACATGCGAACTTTATTTTAGAGATTTCCTCTGGTAACAACAGATAGAAACAATGAACCAAAGTCAGAAAATGACATTTAGAGGTCAGCTCTTAGGTTTAAACTTGGTCCATGTGAGGCTAGAGTCTGGGGGGGGGGATTTGGCTTAAATACAAAATTGCAGATCCTTAAAGTACAGAAATATAATGAAAATATCAGGGGCAATACCCTCCCCCATACACTGGCCCCTTGTTAATCTGGTGGGTCCTGGCTGGTCCTCATATAACCTTTAGCATGAGACCAGAGCATCTGAGATCCTTGGGAGGGTGATAGTATTTGCTCAATTTCATGGATAGTGCACATCCAGCAGACCCGGTTATCGACTTTGTAACTGTGTTCTAAAGAAAGAGAATCCCCTATTGTCCAGTAGTCTGTGTTCTTTTTATAAGTCTCTCAAAGACATAGACATTATAGACCAGAGGACAGAACAAGATAGGGGAAAGAGCCTGAAATAAGCCAGCCGCTTGATTTTTCAGTTTTGGCGTCTTTCTGTTGTAGGGGCTGTCGTTCACAGGGAGATTTTAAGGTTCATGAGATCTCATTTTAGCTCTGAAACAAGCCAATGCTCTAAGTACTGCAGGGGTCCCATTTTCTGATAGCATTTTCTTTCTTTCTTTTTTTTTAATTAAAACTTTTTATTTGCAAAACATATGTATGGGTAATTATTCAACATTAACCCTTACAAAGCTTTCTGTTACAAATTTCCCCTCCCTCTACTCCCCACCCCTCTCCTAGATGGAAGGAAATCAACTACATGTTAATTATGTTAAAATACTTGACAAATTGAATATATGTATACATATTTCCACACATCATTTTTGTGCAAGAAAAATCTTATCTGATAGCATTTTCAAAGGACGTTGGGAAATTAAGACATCAGAATGAACAAACCCAGCAAATTTTGTGCCTTCAGTAGAAGGATAGGGAATGGCTCGGTGAGATGGAGCCCACTTTCCCTGGACAAGTAGGATGGGATAGTCTGGACCCAAGGAGTCTTTGCTGGGAGAGGAATTAGGAATATGGTTCTCTTCCAGGATCAGTGTGTCCTGTAATCTTGGCAAGAGGCATGGAAACTCTCCTAAAAACAGTGTGAGCCTTTATACACCAAAGTAGAGAAGAATAATAAAAGAAAACAACAGTAGGTACCAGATGTTCAGATTAACAATCAACCATTCAGGGAAGTGGAAGGAGACTGGGTCAGAGCTATTCCCATGGGGTGGGAATGACAATTAATATGACATAATAGCTTTGGGTTATGTAGTGTTTCATGCCTAAAAAATCCTTTTTATGCCTTATATCACTTAGTCTTCATGACAGCCATGAGAGGTAGGCAATGCAAGTATAATAATCTCCATTTTACAAATAAGAGTTTGTATTTCTTTTGTGTGTAGGGTAGGGTGGAGAGGTAGGATGAAAAAGTTGAAAATTGAAAAAAAAACCTGTTTATAATACTTGTCTCATGGGATTATTATTAAACCCAAATAAGAATGGTGGGAATAAATCACTTATAAAACTTTAGAGGGTGCTACAAAAATTTTTATGAAGTCAAATTTGTATATCTTACAGATGAGAAAAGTGAGTCACATAGTTAGTAAGTAGCAGAGCCAGAATTCAAAAGTAAGGCCTTCTGATTCCCAAATCGGTGATCCTTTTTTAAAATTAAATTTTATTTTCAATTCAAGATATACCTTTTCTCCCTTTTATGTTCCCTTCCTCAGATGTGAAAACAAGAAAAACAAAATCTCCTTTATAAACATGTTAAATCAAGCAAAGCAAATCCCCATATTTCCCATGTCCAAATACATACATATACATGTGTGTGTATATATATGTCTTTCAAAGTTATTTGCCTTGGCAACATAGCTGCTATTGTAGCTATATTGATCTGTATCAGTCTGTATTGATCTGCATCAGTTCATCTCCCCTGGAACTTACAAACCATTTACCTATTTTTTTTCCCATTCTGGGATTACTTCTTTTTTTTTTCATTTTATTAAAGCTTTTTATTTGCAAAACATATGCATAGGTAATTTTTCAACATTGACCCTTGCAAAGCTTTTCGTTACATATTTTTCCCCCTTAGCCCCCACCCCTCCCCTAGATGGAAGGAAGTCTACTACATGTTAATTATGTTAAAATACTTGACAAATCAAATATGTTTATGCATATTTATACAGTTACCTTGTGCAAGAAAAGTCCGATCTACAAGAAGAAAAAAATCTGAGAAGGGAAACAATGAAAGCAAACATCAATAGAGAGCATGAAAATGTTATGTTGTGGTCCACATCTCATATCCCTCTCTCTGGGTGTATATGACTATCTTCATCACTGAACAATTGGAATTGGTTTGAAACATTTCATTGTTGAAGAGAGCCATGTCCATCAGAATTGATCATCATATAGTCTTGTTGTTGCCGTGTATACTGATCTCCTGGTTCTGCTCACTTCACTCAGCATCAGTTCATGCAAGTCTCTCCAGGCCTTTCTGAAATCATCCTGCTGGTCGTTTCTCATAGAACAATAATATTCCATAACATTCATATACCATAATTTATTCAGCCACTCTCCAATTGATGGGCATCCACTCAATTTCCAGTTTCTAGCCACTACAAAAAGGACTGCCACAAACATTTTTGCACATGTGGGTCCCTTTACCTCCTTTAAGATCTCTTTGGGATATAGGCCCAATAGGAGACACTGCTGGGTCAAAGGGTATGCACAGTTTGATAAATTTTTGAACATAGTTTCAGATTGCTCTCCAGAATGGTTGGATCCATTCACAGTTCCACCAACAATGTATCAGTGTTTCAGTTTTGGGATTACTTCTAAACTAGCTGCCTTCTTTCATTGTCTTAGAACAATAAATATATTAATATTGCCATTTACTTTTGAAGCTTTTTAAAAATTGAATTTTTATTTTTCTTTAAACAAATTTTATAGAATGCGACTCCAAAATTTACAAAGATATTTCAGAAGGGTGAGTTCCTGTAATTACCCCAAATAGCAGGAGTTCTCCTCGGAAGTCTTAAAATGATTAATTGAAACTTCTCAAATTTGCTAAACTGTTTTTTTTTTTTTACTAGTTCCACAAATTTGTTTTTTTCTTTTTGCTTTTTTACTGAGGCAATTGAGGTTAAGTGACTTGCCCAGAGTCACACAGCTAAGGAGTGTTAAGTGTCTGAGATCAAATTTGAACTTAGGCCCTCCTGACTTCAGGGCTGGTACTCTACCCACTGCGCCACCTAGCTGCCCCACAAACTTTAATTATTTGACTTTATTTCTATAATTCCAACATAATAGAAAGCTAAAATTTCAGGAAAAGGGTGGTCTGTAGATTTTTTTTTCTTATAACGGATTCTTCCATGGAAAGCTTACAATGGAAGTTAGTCTTCCTTACTGGAACAAATGCCTCAACTATGAAAGTTCATTAATCTTCCTCAGTGATATAAACTCTCTGGCTATAGCCCTTAGAAGTCTGTCTGACTGACTGCATTTAAAATCTTTCAAAATAACAGAAATCCAGTTCACAACACAGACATTTTACACCTTACAAAGATGTAGACAGAGACCAAACCACAAGACATATACAGATAGTTTTTTTTTAAACAAAATGTGTAATTATAATTCTATTTTTTAAACAAAATGTATAATTATAATTTTATTTTTTAAACAAAATATGTAATTATAATTCTAATTTAACAGAGGCACACAGTTAATAAGGTGTACAGTTTAAAAACAGCAGAGGTTCACAGTTGTAATTTTATAGAGGCATGTAGTTTAAAAATAGTAGAAGCATGCAGAGAGACCAATCAACAGAGGTGTGCAGTTTAAGAAAGGGTATCCTTACCGGTGATCCAAGATGAACTGGGTCGCCAGGGGATCCTGGAGTTTTCTGATGGCAAGCTTGGCCAAGGTGGGAACTTGATGGACTAGAGCAAGGACAAGGGCAGAGGACTCACCAGACAAGGTGGGTCAGACTCTGGTGAAATCAGTCTCTGGTGGTACGTAGTCTGACCTACTGGTACTGGAGAGTCCAATAGCTTGGTTCTGTTTCCAGTCCCGCTTCTGCTACCAATTATTGTCAACTGGACCAACCCAACCTCTAACCTGTGGATGACCAGAGCTGAAAAGACAAAGTTAGAGAGAGGAGAGTCAGGAATCAAACAAAAATTTAATTTCAAAGCTAGAGAAACAGTTTGTAAGCAAGGAGGCAGATTAAATATATCTGCAGAGGACCTGCTTTAGTGTAGCCAAATCTCAGTACTAATACACATGGCTGCTCAGTGAGCTGTAGCATGGCCATGAGGGATAACAGCAAGAAGGTGACAAGTTTGATTCCTAAGAGGGCTTTGCAACCAGAACACGGTGCTTGTTCAAACTCGGAGAGCACCTGGTCTGGTCAAAACTGTGTGATAATTATGTGAAACAATTCTGGGATTTTGTTGTGGCTGAGGTCATCCAGAAAGTGAGGGCAAAGGATTGTTGTTATATCAAACACAGTTTGCTTGCTGGACCATGTCTCTGGAAAACAGGGCGCCTCCTAATATCTTGATACCTTCTCATATCTCAAGGGTTAGAAGCTCAATATACCTGAGATCTGGAAAAAATTCACAGAAAATTTTTTAGTCCTCCTTTTGTATCAGAGAAATCTGAATTTTTTTTATGGGGTGGTTTACAGTACCTTATTGTAAAATTTGGGTTAAGTATTTGGGTTAAAAGTTTAGGATCTGTGTTATCCACTAGTCTTCAAATGTTGTCTATGGCTTCTGCAAAACTCCCACAAAATTCCCATTTAAATTCTTATGCCTACCCAAGAGAGATCAAAATTGCTATGTAGAAAGTTGAGATGTGGAAGGGATAATTGTATTAAGTGCTTACTATGTTCATATCAAGTAAATGCTGGGGATACTAAGATGAAAGGAAGCTGGGAGGATGCTGTAGTCTTCAGCATCAGATATTTGCTGGATATTCACTAATTTCGGCATTGGGGGAGATGCTTGCAGCTTCCGAAGGGTATAGCTGAGTCTAAGCCCTTGAGCTGGGCCTGGGGACTCTTCCATTTGGGGCTGCCCAGTGGAAGGTTATGGGCTGCATAGGTTTAGGAAGAGTCCTGACTGGGCGTTTACATTGAAATTGTTTTTACTTGACTTGATTTTACTTCTTTTGCTTTTTAGTCATAAGTAAAGGCTGTATATAGTTAAGTTATACTTGTGTGGTCTACTCCATTAAGCTAAATCTGGTCATTAGGGTTTATTTAAAAACAGAATAAAGAGAGAAGGGCAGTATTTTCTCAATTACTTGGAGCATAAATCATGAGACTAATTGGATACATTCACCCAGACCAGAACCATAGAGAGTTTGATGTTTTATTGAGCTCCCTGGCACAAATTAGGCGGGATTTATAATATCTAAAGGGGTGCAAGACAACTCAATGCTAGGGTCTTATTGTCGATTGGGAATTGGCTATTAGTCAGCAGTGTCTTCTGGTGAGTTAAAAACACACCTGTGTAATCAGAGACAAGTCTCTTTAGCTCTTTTAACTCATTTCTTCATTAACTAAATAGGAATCAATCAATTGACAAATATATATTAAGTACCTTACTTAAAGTAATTGCAGGTAGGTGGCAATGTGGATAGGGCCTTGCCCTCAAACACTGACTAGCTATGTAACTCAGGGCAAATCACTTAACCCTGCTTGCCTCAGTTTCCTCATCTGTAAAATGAACAGGATAATGAAATGGAAAACCACTCTGGTATCTTTGCCAAGAAAGTCCCAAATGGCATCAGAAAGAGCATGACAGCACTGAAAGAACTAACATGTCCCACATGATTGTTGTGAGATCCAATCTAGGTGCAGAGAAAAGAGTGCAGTATTTGCAAGAAAAGGTTCTGAGTTTGAATCCTTGACCTACCATGTGTTCTTGAAGAAGTCACTTTTCAGGGTCTCAGTTTCTTCATCAGCAAAATGAACTAGTTAGAATTCTGAGGCACTTTTGATCTCTAAAGCCTGGTGATTTCTAAATTTCTAAATCTTGATGAAGAAATGCATGATTTGTACACTCTAAAGTTCTAGAGAAATGTTAATTATTACTTTTGGCTATAGTTATTCCTCCCCAAGAAGCCCAAACCATATTTGGGGAATCATAAAGAAAAGAAAAGGCTCCTTTCCACCTTGACAGCCCACGCATCCAGAAGGTATTTTAGTTGGCCTTCCACACTTATGAGCTGTATGATCTTATGCTTATGCTTGTTTGGGCACAGTTATCTCAGTTGTAAAATGGGGAACATAATAGTGCTTACCTCTCAACATTGTTGTGAGAATAAAACAAGAAATATTTGTAACACACTCAGCAGGGTCTGATACATAATAGGTACTTAATAAATGCTTGTTCCTGTGGCCTCTGGTGAAACCTCTGGTACCTTTCTCAGACTAATGCTTTTAAATGCATACAATAAAGTACATAGAATTGCAGAGGAAACAAATTATATTGAAATGCTGCTATAAAAATGTGTGTGTGTATACACTCTGTCTCTGTCTCTGTCTCCTTCTCTCTCCAGGTTAAGAGCCTAGGCTTTAAATGATCTTTCATGTCTTTCATTTCGTTCGTCACCTTAGCAGGCCTTTACTGGATTTTTTGTTTCAACACTAGCCACTATTCTCTTCCCTCTGAAATTCATTCAGAACACCTCAGTTAGACTTTTTGTTTTGGTTCTGGAATCGTGTTCTCACTGGAACAGAAACTACCAATCCAAACCAGCATCTTTTTTGCAGTTTAGGATCTTAGATGTTACCTGGGAAATCATTTTTGTGCAAAACTTAGGGATCTTAGAGACTAGGTTGTACCATGAATAGAACATTGGGAAGGCCTGAGTTAAAAAACACTAACTCATGACCCTGAGCAAATTGTACAACGGAGACTAATGACCCACCTCTCAGCACTGCTTTGGGTATAAAATAAGACAAAATTAAATTGCAAATCTTACAGCACTATGTGTGTTATGAAGAGGAGGAGGAGGAAGAGAAGGGGGAGGAGGAAGGCATTGTACTAGGCACCAGGAAGACAAAGACAAAAATGAACACATCTCTGCCTTCAAAAATCTTACATTATACAGAGGAAACAACATATTCGTGGAAAAGTCCAAGTAAATTGAGAGAGATGCAGACAAACAAAGACAGAGACAGAGATAACCCGGATGCTCATCCCTGGGGGTTGTGGGGAAAGGCGGGATTAGCAAAGGCCTCAGGTAGATGCTGGCATCTGAGCTGGGTTTTGAAGATAAGATGCAATGAGAACACTTATTCCCCAACACCCCCCCCCCTCCCGCTTTTTGCAAATTGGCTCTCCGTTCCATGTAAGTGACCTGGCATTATTTTACCATCTGAAAAGCGTTTTTAGCACTTTCTGTTTCAGCCGCTCCAATTTCATCTCATTTTGAATGGCACCTCCTGGAGATCAGAGGAAACCCTAGAGGGGCCGTGTGTGTTCTGGGTGCATTGTAATACCAAAGGTCAGCCAACTGAAAACAAAAAGACAGGTGGGCCGGGAAGGCCTGGGCCTGAGACCATGTCTCTGAGCTGAATGTTGATGTTATCTCGGGAGAGGAAGTACAGAAATAAGCACACAATCCTCAGGAATGTGGAGGGAATGCTGCAGCCAGATCGAGCTTGGGGCTGCAAAACGAAAGCGGGGCCCAGCCAAAGAGCCAGCAGAGGAGGGACTCACGAAGGGGGGCCCAGGCCTCCTAAACTGGTTGTGGGATCCTTACGTTAAACTCCTGGATTAGCAAGTCTAGGTCAGAGGCCGATTTAGACACAGGTGACAAGGTGGCAGTCTCAGAATGTACCTGAGTTCTCAAAGGTTTCACCACGAGCTGGATAACACTCCAATAGCTACTGGAATTTGGAGGTGTTAGTTTGCATCTCCTCCCTGATTGTTGTGGTCCTCCTCCAGAATAAAGGTCCCGAAAGCCCCAAAGAGAAGGTCGGGGCACCCATGTGTGTGAGATCAGTTACATTTATTTTGCCAAGGTTTACATCAGTCTCACCACTCCCTTCTATTCCTCAAGGAAGCCCATTCTACTTGGGAGCCCTAATTAGTAAGTCTGTTCTTATATGAAGTCCAAATTTGCCTCTTTGCAACCTTCACTCTTTGTTCCTAGTGCTGCTTTCTGGGGCCAAGCGTATCAATTCAAATCCTTCTACTATTGGCAACTCTTCAATATTTGAAGATAGATATCTCCCCCCACTCAAGTCTTCTCTTTTTTGGGATAAAGTCTTAGTTCCACCATCTAATCTTCATGTGGTAGGAATCGACCATCTTGATTGCAACTCTGGATAGTTTTCATCTTATCAAAGTACTTCCTAAAACGTGGCGCTTGGAATTGAACACCCTACTAAATATGGTCTGGCCAGGACAGAGTACAGGATACCTGGAAACTCTGTAACTCTTATTGAAAATATTCAAGGAAAGGCTAGATGACCACTTGTTGGGAATGCTAAAAAAGTAATTTATTTTTAAGTCTATAGGCCAAGATTCCATTGCTTTCTTGGTCATTAGGCCATACTCTTGATTCATATTAACTTTGTTATCCATTGGTACACAGTTGATTTTTATGATCAAATAAAGTTTATACAAAATAATTCTAACTTCATTTTAAAAGAGAGGAAACCCAGGGAAGTGATATGACTTACTAAGAGTAACATAAGTAGTATGGTGGTATGCACATTAACTAGAACAAGTAAATAATTTAAAAATTAATTAAAATTGACCTCTCTAATGAATCTTACAACTTTTTGAATGAAAAACTACAAGTATGTAACAAATTCTTTTTGCTACAATCACTGGTTTCATGTATATGTGGAGGTGAGAGATCCAGCATCCATTTGACAGAGAACTCAATCCAGTTTCATCTGCTCAGTCAATTATCCGAATCAGGCTGGTGTCCATAGAAGCATACATATATGACCACTGCTGTCACAAAAAGGAGATCATATTAAAATTATCGCTTACCTTGAGTAATTCAAGCACTACTGCAAATAATAGATATGGAATCTGAACCCAGATCTTCTGAGAGTAAGCCTAACATTGAGATCATTCTATAAGATTTTCAAAGATCTTTCCAAATATTATCTCATTTTATATTCAGGATAACCTAGGAGATAGGTGCTAATATTACTTCTTTTTATAGATGAAAAAACTGAGGCAGCCAGAGGCTAAATGACATTCACAGGTCATATAGCTGGTAAGTACCTGAGGCTGAATTTGAACTCTGGTCTTCCTGACTTTGGTGGTCCAGGACTCTAACCACTGTACCACCCAGCTGCCTCTGAGTCCAAATACAATTTCCTTCTTACTCTATCAGGTGATGTTTGTTGTTGTTCAGTCGTTTTTAGTCATGTATAACTCTTTATGACTCCCTCTGGAGTTTTCTTGGCAAAGATACTGGAGTGGTTTGTCATTTCCTTCTCCAGTTCATTTTACAGATGAAGAAACTGAGGCAAATGGGGTTAAGTGACTTGTCCAGGTTCACACAGCTAATAAATGTCTGAAGATGGATTTTTAATTTAGGTCTTCCTGACTGCAGATCTGACATTCTAGCTGCCCCATCAATTGGTATACCCAGTTGTTATTGTGCTGCAAGACTATGGGGGCATGAATGGTAAGTGGTTGATAGTTATTATCATAATCAATATTGATCTTATGCTTCCAGATCAGATTTTTATTGCATGTCTCTTCTTTTTATTTTCCTTCAGTTTCAACAATCTCCATGAATAACATTTTCCCTGAGAGTTTCCTTTACTAACACTTATAATTCCAATCTTCATCACAATTGTTTAAAAACTAAATTTATAGGATCTCACCTTCCAAAGAGCCTTGGGTCTTTCTTGCTGAACATAATTATCTGTTAGCTTTGCACCCTGCTCCCTTTTCTGCCTCTATCTGTCCTAAATACAGTATCCTAGATGAAGGGAAGTCTGGAAACACTGCAAATTGATATCCCCAGAAGGATGGGCTGAGGGAGAGCTAAGGTCCAGTAGTGATAAGGAATGCTTATGGATTGACTGGCAGCTGGGCCTCTACCTTTCTGGGCCTCAGTTTCCTCATCTGTAAAATGAAAGGGTTGGAATAGATTGATCTTCGGGGTCTTTTCCTGTTTTAATCCTATACTCAGTACCTTACCTTTATATGGTGCTTTAGACATTTGTTAATAATAATAATAAGAGTTAAAGTAAAAATGATACCTCCCCTTTACTTGGCACTTTAAAGAGTCACAAAGCTATTTGCTAGTTATTTTATTTGATTCTCACAATAAACCTGTGAAGCTGATGTGATTATAATCTTCATTGTATACATGAGAAAATTGAGTCCAAAGGCTGCTTTGCCCCCAGCATCTTAGAGCTAGGAAGTATTTGAATTGGGATTTGAATTTTTGACTACACTTTCGACTTCAACAAATCTGGGATTTCATCTGAAAACAGACTCATCCTATGAAAACTATCCTATTTAGCTGCCATAAATTGAGGGGTACCTGGAAGGGTCCAGTCAAGCTGAAGTTCTTCTCCACAGGCATGAAATCATTAATGAACTAAACAATCAAGGGAAGGAGTGGGTGTCCACAGGGCCAAATTTTTTTTTAATTTATTTATTTTTGTTATTAATACTTTTTATTTGCAAAACATATGCATGGGTAATTACTAAACATTAACCCTTACAAAGCTTTCTGTTACAAATTTTTCCCCCCTACTCCCCACCCCTCCCCTAGATAGCAGGATATCCACTACATGATAATTATGTTAGAATACTTAAGTCGAATATATGTATAGTTATTGCCACACATCATTTTTTTGTTCAGAAGAAATCGTATGTATAAGAGAGAATAATCTGATAAAGGAAATACAATGCAAGCAAACATCAATAGAGAACATGAAAATGTTATGTTGTGGTCCACATTTCACATCCCTCACTCTGAGTGTATATGGCCTTCTTCACTGCACAATTGTAATTGGTTTGAAGCATTTCATTGTTTTTTTTTTTTTTTTGACCTTTGCAAAAAAACTTTTTTTTCCCAAGCTTTTCCTTTCCCTCCCCCCGCCCCCCACCCCTAGATGACAGGTAATCTAATACATGCTAGATAGGATAAATTATATGACAAATACAATACATGTATACATATCTATACAGTTATCTTACTGCACAAGAAACATCAGATCTAGAAAGAGAAGAAGAAAAAAAACAACCTAAGAAGGAAAACAGAATGCATGGAAATATTCACAGAAAGCGTTAAAATGCTGTGTTGTGGTTCACTCTCAGTTCCCACAGGCCTCTCTCTGGATGTATATGACTATCTTCATCGCAGCACAACTGGTTTGAATCACATCATTGTTGAAGAGAACCATGTCCATCAAAATTGATCATTGTATAGTCTTGTTGCTGTGTATAATGTTCTCCTGGTTCTGCTGATTTCACTCAGCATCAGTTCATGCAAGTCTCTCCAATCCTCTCTGAAATCCTCCTGTTGGTCATTTCTTACAGAACAATAATATTCCATAACATTCATATACCATAATTTATTCAGCCATTCTCCAATTGATGGGCATCTTTTCAATTTCCAGTTTCTTGCCACTACAAAAA
>JAJPUD010029023.1:0-14207 GCA_023553655.1 Myrmecobius fasciatus
TTTTTTTTTGTGGGCAGTGATTTCTGGTTCAAATTCAATTAAACATTTTGAATGAATATTTTGAATGAATAAATTCTAAATATCAGAGAAAGTTTTTTTAATTGGTTTGTTTAAAGGAATGATTTATGAAACCTAGATATTTTCATTTAAAAATATTATTTCATTACATTTTATTTCTTTAAAAGGAAAGTATCCTTTGTTAATAGTATAGCACCTGGGGAGACTCAATCTCCATTTTTTTCCTTGCTGGCTCATCTTCTGTTCTATGTTGTGTGATTGTGATTACAGTATGATTATCAACTGCAGTATGTACAGATGTACAAATTATACTTTAAAGTACATGCAATTCCAAATGCCTTGTGATCCACATAATTACAATTATCTTGGAATTAAAAAGAAAATCATTAAAAATGTCACACAGTTTACTAGCTGCTAATACTGATGGACATTATCCTAGTAAATCTCCATTTTATTAACAGAAAAAAGAATAGAAAAAATTTTAATACCAATAGTCAATATAAGAAAAATTCTTTATGAAATAGATGTAGTGTCCCTTGATGATCAGTAACAATGTATTCCACAGTACATCAGTAACAGTGAACTCCACAGTACTGCCAGAGATAATGTATGAATCACACTACTGGACCAAGAGAAACCTTGAATTATACAGCTCATAATCGACCAGCATGAAGTGAAAAGAACAATGTGTAAAATGTCTCTGTAAAAGGATTGTAGCTGGTCACATTGCAAGGATGATGGACACTAAATGCTTCCCCAAGAGGCCAGAAACTCAGCAAGATGAGTCAATGGTCAACCAATTTAAGCAGAGATAGAAACAGTGAGTGCAGAGCTGTTAGTTCTGGGGCTTAGTGGATCTGTCATCATGATGAGCAATGGTTGATCTGAGAGTGAATGTGAAATAAAGTATAAAGTAAACTCTATCAAGCATCCCTAAGGCCATAGTTGTTTCTATTAATCATACCTCCTCTCATCTGTTTTCAGTCTTTCTTTCCCTTTCTGTGGACTCTTTCCCTAAGTCTACAAATGTGCTTGTCTCCTTTATATTATGAGAAAAACAAAACAAAATCCCAAACTTTCTTTTTACACTGCTGTATCCTTGGACTATCATCTTTCTTTTCTTCCTTCTTTGTTAAATTTTTATTAAGAGTAGTTTGTACTCAGTTTCCACTTCCTTTCCACCCACTTACTACTCAACAACAGGCAAACTGGCTCCCATCCCTGATTCACTCTTGTAGCTTCTTACCGAGGTCACTAATGGAATTTTAATTGCTAGATCCTATGAGCTTTTCTCAGCATTCATTTTCCTTGAACTTTCAGTAGAATTTGACACTATAGAGAACTCTTTCCCTTAAAACCCTTCTTTTCTTGCCTCTTGTAGCACTATCCTCCTATGATTCCTTCCCTATACTTCTACTTGGTTTTTCTTTTTTTATTGCTGTATTGCCCCCCTATATAGGTATTCCCTAATGTTTTGTCCTTAACTCTCTTCTTATTTCTCTTCATGTTCATTCTCTTAGAAATATCATCAGATTCCAGGGCTTCAAAGTATATTTTATGCATATTATTCTTGTATATATCTCTATCCCCTACACTCTGGTACCACTTTTATAGAGCTGCTAGCCATCTCAGTTTATCTGGTGTGTGACTTATCTAGGTCAAATTTAACATGTCAAGGTTTATACTCCAAACCCAACAAATAGCTTCTTTTCCCTCATTTCTCTCATAGCTCTATTTCTTTTGATAGCTAAATCATCATTTCAGGCTTCTGACATTTGCTTATTTATTTACTTTCCCCTTCTCTTAATTCTCCACATGAAATCATTTTGCAAGTCTTAAGAATTCTACTTCCAAATTATGTTTTGCATCCATACGCTCTTTTCCATTCATACTGGAACCATCTTACTCTGAATCATAATTAGCTTTTCCTGAATTGGTCTGCCTCCTTTTACTCTATTCAGAAACCTTTAAAGCCATACATTGCCTACCTACAAAATAAAAAGTAAGCTACTTCTCCATTTAGTTTTCCATAATCTGACTATAACTTATCTTTTCATCATTATTTTATACTCTTCCCTTTCTTTCATTCCACATTCTAGTCAAGTTAAACTATTCACTCTGTGCCCCATTTTTGTCTTCCCCTCTACTATTTTCATGTCTTTGTAGAACACAGGTGGTCATGCCCCCCTTGACTTCTCAGGAAGGGTGGGAGCCCTTAGGGCTTGACCATCCTTAGGGGAGATGGGGAGTCAAACCAGACATTGTCAGCAGGTTCTCGCTGGACTGAAGGGTTTTATACCTCAATCAGAGTTCCCCCATCTGTGGCCCTCTGCATTCAGGACCCTTAAATTTAAATATCTAGAGCTATAAAGGACTTTCAAGGCTATTTAGTCCAACATTCTGCCCCCCTCCCTCCATTTTGCAAATGAGGATCTGATGCTCAGAAAGAAAAATAATCTGATCAAAATCTTATCAAATAACTCTTAGGTGAGAGGACCTCTAATTTTATGTCTTTGAGAATATAGGTTGGTACAACCCAAGGACACCTCATTAAGTTATGGAAGACTGGATGGTACATCCCTGTTAACTCAGGGTAATCCATAGTTCATAAAATATGAGAGTCCAAGAAAATTAATCACCCTTATTGGAACATATTTTTAATTTTGGGGGAGAGGCATATTAGGATATTAGGACATCTTTCAATTTCTTCTTAAAAAGAAAAGTAAGTAAGCTACTATATTTATTATATTCTAAAATATGCATGTAGTCACTTACATATTTAATAGTATTCATGAAGTATAAAAAGCTAGAATCTAATCTGATATAATTGAAACCTCACTTTCCTATCTGTCCTGTGAGTCAGTGGAACAGAGTAAGAGTAGACATCTGGTTTCTGCAAGAACAGAGTAAGGTAGACATCTGGTTCCTATTGCATTTCTGAGATTTTCAGTAAATAATAGATTCATTGTGGCAAGGGGTTTCAGAAGCTTTCTTGTCCAATCTGCTTGCTTTACAAATGAGGAAAAATAGGTATAAGGAATGTAAGTTATTTGCTCCAGGTCTGAGTAATAAGGTTTAGAGGCAGATTTTGAACCCTAGACTATTGATTCCCAAAGTAGTAGTCTTTCCAATGTACCACAGTTTCTGCTCTGCTGTAGTATGGTTATGCCCTGCTAGTTTGTTTCTTATTGAAAAAGATAAGTTATTTTCAAGAAAGTTGAAAATATTTTCAGAAGAAATTTATAAGAGAAGCCTCAATAAGAAATTATAATTTTCAAAATTAATTTATGAAGAATTTTTCAGAGAGGAGGCAGGACTGGGATTAAGTATTGTGATCTTTAGGAAGATTCTGAAAATTTTTTTCATATATTCACAAGAGACTTTGATCTACTCTTGTGAACTTAAATAACAAATAAACATCTATATTTTCTATATTTTTGGTATTAAAATATATGTCTTTGAAAGAATAATATTAAAGAAAGTCCCTTGTTGCATTTCTTTTGCATGTTGAACCTCAGGGAACCTTCTATTTAGCTTATCCCTTTTTAAGGGTCAGAAATGGGGATGGGAGGTAGTAGGATGGATCAGGCCAGATAAATTCAGACTGGGAGAGAAGGCAGTCTTGTAGAACTGACCAAATACTGGATGTCCAAATATAAAAACAAGTCAAGATTTCAGTATTCAGGGAATGGACATGGTTTTCTATGAACACTTTCTATGATTTGGAATAACTATTTTGTCACAATTAAACTTCCTTCTATCCTAGATTTCTTTTCTTCTTGCACTCCTTTTATCTCATCATATTACTTGAAAACTGGTTTCTCACTGACTATATTACATTTCTAGTAATGATCTTTAATGGAAGTACCTGCAAGACCACAAGGAGGATTTGGCATATCCTTTGCTTCCTGTGGCTTTTAGGGCATTATTCTTCAAAAATCACTTAATACATGAAGTACCTTTGAATATTATACATTCAGGTTATTCTACTGTCAGTCTTCTTTATTACTATTATCTTATATAATCTCCAAGCTAATATCTCTTTCTCTTTTGAAGAAACTGACTCTGACAGCTGTGTTAGAATCTTCCTCTGTTTCCCATTCTTTATAATAAACTCATATTTACATTTTACTTTAAGGTCACAGAGGAATTTTCTCACAAAAACTTCTGAGGTATATAGTATAGATATTATTATATCCTTTTTATAGGTATGAAAACAGAGTTGCTAATGTCAAGGCAGGATTTGAACATGGGACCCAAGTTTAATGCTCTTCCATTTTACTAAACTGTCTCCTTGGTAACTTCAGTATCCATATTTATATTATTTTTCAATTTTTTCAGGTATGTTCAACTCTTTGTGGCCCCATTTGTGGTCCTCCTGGTAAAGATACTGGAGAGGTTTACTATTTCTCTCTTTAGCTCATTTTATAGACAAGGAAACTGAAACAAACAAGGTTAAGTGACTTGCCCAGAGTCACCCAGCTAACAAGTGTCTGAGGTCATATTTGAACTCAGGTTTTCCTGATTCCAGGTCTTTCTTTATCCATTTGATGTGAACCTCTACTCTCTTCCTCCAAATACACCTCCAAATATGTCTTCAAACTTCATTTCATTCCATATCCCTTCTCACAGGAAGAGCTATTCCCAATCATTTCCAAGACTGTCTTCTCAGTCTATTCCTTCCAGGATTTTGTACAATTCATCTACTCTCTTTCCATATTTTCAATCTTAGTCCCTTCTTTTTCCTATCTGCCAACAAATATACTTATGTCTCTTTTATCCTAAAAATATTCTTTCAACTCCACTAATCCCATTATTTATAGTTTCACTTTTCTTCTTGTTTTACGTGACCAAGTTCTAGAAAGTGACTCATCTTATGTTTGGGCTTTTATTCAGGATTTTTTCAGGACCCATTATGTGTAAAGTATTGTGATAAGTGCTAGAAATCCAAGACAAAAATGAAATAGTCCCTATGCTCAAAGTTCTTGTGTTCTATGAGAGAGAGGGAGGAAGGCAATATGTGCACAAATAAGCAAATCTAAGATATTTGAGGAGGATAAGTTCACTAACAGTTGGAGGACAGAACAGTTTCTTGTAGTGGGTAGCACCCAAGATGTCTCGATGGAAGATAGTAATCCTGAGAAGTAGAAAATGCTAACTCCAAGATGACTATATTTGTCTCTTTTCAGTCCTTATTCCTCTTAATTTATCTGTAGCATGTAACAGTTACTACCGACTTCTTGATACTTTCTCTTTCTTTGGTTTCCATGTTATTATCCTTTTCTGGTTCTCTTCAATATTTGTCAGATTGAGGATTTTTACTCTCCATTTTTCTTGTTTAACTTCCAAATAAATATGGAGCTCTTGTCCTAGAAAAAATAATTTCCTGCTAGATATTACCATTTGGAGGTTCTGAAGACACTCAAAATTTAACTGTTCATTTCACCTTATAATCTTCCCTTTTAAACTGGCTTTCTCATTTCTTTTGGAATCAGATCTTGAAATAATTTCTGACTTTTTTCATTTCCCAAATCATATCCTATATTATTGATTTTCCTTCTATGACATCTTTCATATTCATATTCTCTATCCTTTTTTCAACTTTTACCAATACCACCCAGTTTATGTCTCTCAATTAAACTATTGGAAAAGTTTGGTACCTAGCATCCTTGCCTCCAATTTCTCCTTTCTAGAAGTCATCATAAACATCAATGCCAAAGTAATCTTTCTAATCTCCAGACCAAATCATGCCACTACTGTGCTCAAAAACTTTTAATGGCCCTTGATTGTCAATGGAAAGAAAAACTCCCTGAAGTTACACTCAAGTTTCCAATCTCTCTATTTTTTGACAGCCCCCTTGGTGCATTCTACATTTCAGCAAAGATGAATTACTTTGTTTTCTGATGTTATCTTTGTTTATAACAATTTCTGTGTCTGGAAAAGAATCTTCCACCTCACATATTAATATCTTTCTCTCCTGTGATATCCCCACATATGTGCCAACACCATCATAAAGAATTCTCTGATCTTCCTAGGTAAAAATGATTCTGAGATCACTCCAATTTATCCTTTGCTATTATTATTTTTATAATTAGGATTATCATTATTTGTATATATGGTTCATGCTCTTCCATCCTCAATATAGGGGATGATAATTTTTCTTCTTTAGATCCTCAACATTCAACATAGTGCCTTGCAAGTACTAGGTGTTTTGTATATTGTATTGAAATTAATTCATTTTGTCACAACCTTAGTTAAAAGACCATGAGTATTTATTTCCTGATCATGACATTTTTTACTGACTTCTCCATTTAATAGAATAAAGTATAAAATTCTTATCATATCACATTTTTGCTTAAAAATCTTAAGTAGTGCCCCGTTATGCTCTAAATAAAGGCAAAACTTATTAGCCAGGTATTCAAGACTTTCTACATTTTCCCAATCTACTTTTTCTGCCTTATTTTCTATCACATAGTGTACCCCCCATGTGCTGTATGATTCAGCCAAACTTAACCAGTCACTGTTTCCTCATTTTATTCCACTTTTTCACTCCATGAATTTTCTTCTTCCTCTTTCACTTATTAAAAATTTTTATATCCTTCAAAGCTAGATCATGTTTCACCTCCTCCATGAAACCTAGGAAGAAGTAATCCCAGAATTCCTATAGCACTTGATTTGTGTCTATCCTATGCTCTTATAGTATTTTTTTTGCCTTCTTAAATTATTTAATAGTATGTAATTTTTCCAATTATATGTAAAGATGGTTTTCAACATTCAGTTTTGTAAGGTTTTTAATTCCAAATTTTTTTGTCCCTCCATCTCTTACTTTCCTCCTCCCCAAGACAACAAACAATCTGATATAGATTATACATATACAATCATTTTTAGCATATTTCCATATGAGTCATGTTGGGAAAGGAAAATCAGAAGAAAAAGGAAAAACTATGAGAAAGAAAAAAAAAACCTAAAACAAAACAAAAGGTGAAAATACTATGCTTTGATCCACATTCAGTCTCCATAGTTCTTTCTGTGCATGAGGATGGCATTTTCAATCCCAAATCTATTGGAATTGTCTTAGATCACTATATTGCTGAGAAGAGCTGTCTGTTATATATTTGATTATGATACAATTTTGCTGTTACTGTGTACAAGGTTTTCCTGATTCTGTTCATTTCACTCAGAATCAGTTCATGTAAGTCTTTCTAGGCTTTTCTGAAATCAGCGTGTTCATATTTTTTTATAGAACAATAGGATTCCATTATATTCACATACCATAACTTATCCAGCCATTCCCCAATTGATGGGCATTCATTCAATTTCCAATTTCTTTCCACCACAAATATATGCTTTTATATTCTAATGTGTATTATAGTAATCTGTGTATTTGTCTTATCTTCTCTATTAAATCAGTTGCAGTGTTCTTAAGATCATGTCTTTTTATTTTGCTAGATTCTTAGCACAATATGTCCTAATATCTTTTGAGTTTTTTCTCCTTTTAAAAATATTATTGAATATTGAATTGATTTTGAATGTAGATCAAATGGTAGTAAAAGACTAAAGGGAAAAGAGACAGAACTCAAATATTGTTAGCTTGTTAGTCAAAGCAGAAAAAAATTAAAATACCCTAGAAGACTAGATGGGGAATCAGGTATAAAAGATGCAGGAACTCAGTCACTAGAAAACTGAATGAAGTATTTAGACAAAAGAAAGATCAGCAAGAAGATTTAGTTGGGGCAAAATAGGTTTCTAAGGATCTGGGGATTAAGGAGTTCTACAAATGGGAGTTCAAACCTGGAAATGAATTTTGAGATCACTTAATTTATTTTCCTCATTTTACAAATGAGAAACTTGAGGCCTAGAAGGAGGAAATGACCTGCCTAAGGTCATACAAGATAATAAATAGAAGATTCAAGATTTCAATATCATGATTAGATTATGTGAAAGAGCTCTGAATTTTTACATGTGTTGAAATCCTTCATTTCAGTCATTTGAAATTTGCATAGTTTTATCTGATACACAACCTTTAGGCCTCAGTTTCTGCATCCTTTGAATATTGGAGGTTGAATTAGATGATTATTAAGTTGCCTTCCAAATACAAATCTAGGATGTTATGAACCCAGGTCCTCTGAATTCAAATACTATTCTCCTTCTACCACATCATGCTGCTTCAGTTAAGTGGCTCCAACTGAGGAGATTAGAGGGATCAGGGGCAGGGAGCCAAGCAGTTCATTACAGTGAACCCTTTTCCTCTAAGATCTAGCTAGCTCCAAAATATCACTGGAAGTGGGATATACATAAAGATCAGGATTCATTTAGCAACCTTTTTTGTTTTTTGCATTAGAATCACAACAAAGTTTTTTTTATTAGTCTCTCTATTAAAATTATTAATAGTGTAGATATACGAATAGAATTGAGGATAGTCTTAGCAATCAAATGAAAACTCCTAGAATGGCTTTCTTTTCTTTTAAAGTAAATATTCAGGAAACATTTTATTAAAGAGGATCTCCAACTGTTTTTTTTAAGTAGAATCTATTTATTTCTCAGGACTTTTGAGATGATCTCAAAAGATTGGGGCAAAACAGAAAGGTGGTTTCTGGCTACTTGGATCTTCCCCTCTTCCCTTCAATAATGCTCACAAGTTAGGCTTCATAACTAATCAGTGATTCATGATTTGATTCTAGAAAGGTGTGAAAAAATAAATGGATAGGCTAATGCCTGAAAAAAACTTTTATCTTCAAGAATCAAGTTGAGAAAAGAAAACAAGGAAAAAAAGTAAATTGGACAAGTATTTAAGAAACAAATACTACCTCAAAGGGACAGAAAGAAATGGCTTGAAAAAATAAATGTTGCTTTAATTAAAACTGGGCAAGGGCCCAAAGGCATTGGAAGTAGCCCCTTTGACATTTTGAATTGTTTCTGGATCAAACTTCCCCTAAATCCATGAAGAAATGTAAAAATCATCCAGCAAAATGTCAGATTATATGTAACTAGGTCTCTTGCTGACACTCAGAGTAGGGCTACTGTTCACATACTTTCTTTCCAATGAAAAGAAAATACTTTGGCTCATTTATTTGCTCATTTATTTCAACAGTTACTTACTGAATCCCTACCTAATGAAGTAATTACTTACCAAAAATCCTCACAGAGAGTGAATTAAATGAGCTTCCTCTTTCCATATCCTGTTAACATTGAGAAGCTATTTCACAGAAAAGGTTATTAAAATAACTATTAAAATAGTTGTGACTTTCAAAAGTGTGTATTATCAGAATACGCTAATATTCATACTCAATACAAACAAATCTCTGGAGCATGGAATAACTGACCACTTGTGAAATTTTACTTATCGACAGATCCCAATCCTTTATTACTAATTCATCTGTGCCAAATCTGGATCAATTGAGGTTAAAAATGCTGGTAGCTCACTGATATAAAGCATTTTATAATCCATAGGGAACTAAATCAACTACTTGACCCAATAATTTCAGATATATAGAACTGTAGGATCATAGATTTAGAGATGGAAAGGACCATAAAGGCTCCAAAGTTCAATTTTCTCATTTGACAGATTAGAAGACTGAGTCTCAAGGAGATTAAGGGCCTTGCTGAATATCATACAAACAACACATAATGGAGCCAGGATTCAACATAGGTCCTCTGCCTTTCTTTCTAATGCTTTTTCCATGGTGCTATGCTGCCTTTGGAAGTAAATCTTAAGTCAATGGCAACCATTGGTTGTCTTCTATGGATCAAGAATATTGATAAAATGCAGTTAAAATGGTAGATGTATCTAGAAGTGGTCCTATTGTAAGCATATCTGAAACTCAGAGAGATTGTATTTGAATTTTCCTAGTTAGGAATTACCATTTGTCTGACCCTGGGCAAATTATCTCAGTTTCCTCTTCTGTGAAATGAAGGAACTGGGCTTGATGATCTTACATATGAGAAATTATTCATTACTTCACTTGCAAAGTAGACAGTTCAAGCAATTATCTAGATGACTCTATCCACAAATCTACTTTTATTATAAATATGCAGAAATTGGAACAAGAGGGCTAGGAGTAGAGTCTTAAATAATTTTTCCTTCTTCAATTTTCATATATATATATACATATAGATAGACTCAAAGAATATAGTTACATTTTAATACTTTATAAAATTAAAGTATAATGTGATAATAATTTAGACATATCTATATAATAGAATTTAAAGAGAATGTCATGATTTAGATATGTTTTAATTATTTTGTCCCATTCTCCTCTATTAATTCTAATACTTGACTTTCAAGATTTTGTAATAAAAGCTTTGGAATAAACAGTATATGTGAAACTCTGAAAAAGAAAAAAAATACCAACCATGTAATTGAATGATAAAAATCCTTTTGTGATTTTCATTAGAGAATGATCCAAACCTGATCCAAATTATGATGAACTTCCAGAAATGAACATGTCTGGACTAGATGAATTTGATTCTTTACATACATTGTATTTCTTTTCCACACAGAAAAGCTATCCTCCTTAATCCCCTCTCTTCCGAAAAATTTAGATGTGGGATAGGGAAGGATAATTTATTTATTTTTGGGAAGGATAATTTATTGAATAAAACAGATGAACAGTATAAGGTTTTTGTAATCTCCAGGGGGGCACTGGTATGTCTAAATAAAAGTCCAAGGTATCTTTGTCACTCTAATCAGTCATATATGTAAATATTACGTAATGTGTATGGAACCCTGTATGTATACATACATACATAAATATATACATATATGACTGATTAGAGTTATATAGAAACAAGTTTCATTTAAAACTGTACTCTAAAGGGAAACAGAAAGCAAGACAGTAACCTTAGAATGAAAATTTGGGTGGGACAGATTCCCTAGGGATTATACTGAATCATAGAAATGGGACTGGCTTCTCAATTTGAGAGCAGGACTAAGTGACTAATGTTTTTCAGTCATTCAGTCCTAAAAACTTTCTATACAAAAACTGGAATCAGTTGCAGAAATTGATGGAGTTTCCTCATGTTCAAACTTGTTAAATTCACCTAGAAAGCTCTCTTTCAAATTGCAGCAGTGAGTGGCCATAATTTAGTTGTTTGTAGGCTATGTTGCTTTTTCAGAGGGGAACCTAGAGTTTTGACTAAAGACTTAGTGATCTAAAAATCAAATCATAATTGGGGCTGTGGTCCAAAGGGAGGCAACTATGGAAAATGAGAAATGGACATTAATATATTTAAAATGGACTGCCATTGGTAAAGGAGAGGAGTACTAATTCTTTTTTTAATTGTGGTGAGGAGGACCATGGAGAAGAATACCATGGTATTGTTGAAGTATATGGGTTCAAACTTTGCTTACAAGACTCAGAATGTAAATAGAATAGCTAATTTCAGATGACCTTTTGGGCTTCAGATAAAGTCCTTGTGAATTTGATGGTAATCTAGATCAGCAATGAAAGCCAAATGAGAGAGCTCATGTCTAGCTGTCATTGGGTTGACTCAAAATTATCAGAAAATAGAAGCTTTCAGAGATGGTCAGCAGCCAGACTGTGTTTGGATTTCTATGATAGTAGAATTGGTCTAGTGAAGCTGGCATGAAAGGATTATGAGTGTCTATGTGGTTTTTATACAAGCATTCTTGGAAGGTGAGGACTCTAAAAGTTGTTGTTTTATTGTTGTTCATTCTTAATTCTTTTTTAAGCTTTTTATTTGCAAAGCATATGCATGGGTAATTTTTCAACATTAACCCTTGCAAATCTTTCTGTTACAAATTTTCCCCTCTACCTCTACTCCCTCCCCTAGATGGCAGGAAGTCCAATACATGTTAACCATGTGAAAATACTTGGCAAATCGTCATTCTTAATTCTTGAAGAGGACCAATGATATTATGAGAGTAATGTCTGGACTTATGTGTGAATTGGATAAGAGTGGGGCCAGAGCTGTGCAAAGTTGTCAGCCTCACTTTTTCCTTCAGAGTCATCAAAGTCCAGTGGAAAGACAAAGGTCAAGGCTACTGGTGATAACCCAGGATGCAGTGGGTGACTTTGGCCTTTCTAAATTAAGGGTCTTTCATAAGTTTTATGTTGTCTGAGGCCACAAACATTCAATGACTGAAGGCTAGGTAAGAGATGAGACAAAAGATAGCCCTATTTACCACCAGAAAGATATCAATCTGGAAGGGATAGACCCTCATAGTTTTTGGCCAGAACAGAAAATGATTGCTATTTACACTCATTCTGAGGTATCAAAACTGAAGCAATGAACCACAGAGGCTTGGGTTATGGCTATTATTGGACACTCAGTGAAAGCCAGGATGTTTTGAGTTTTAAGGGAGAGTCAAGTTGCTTCATTTAAAATACAATAGGCTTTTAAAAAGCATGTCTCTTCAGAACTATACTTCAAGTAATCATAAATGAAAACTATGCAGGGCAAAAAGTAAAATTTCCCAGTTTCCTGAAAAAAAAAGTTGATAAAAGCAAATAAAGGAAGAAGTAGAAAAAGGATGAAGAGTAAGATGAGGAGAAGAAAAAAACTGATAGCCTTTCCCAACTTCTGCTTGAATTGTCAGGTTGGTTACTACTCTCAGTTAGCATGATAAAGATAATATAAACCTTTCCCCTAAGAACCTAGTTCACTCTTTCCCACAAATATAGTCTCCATGAGAAGATTAAGCTTAAATTTAGAACATCTTCATTATAGTGAAGTGCATGTTTAAGAAGTATGGACAAAAAAGGTTTAACTCATAACACCTCCTCTAGAAGTTTTTATCTCTGGGTAGAAATTTCATGTAGAATCCTTGTTGTTGCTCATCCTTTGTTTCCAAAGAGGACTAATGACAAAATGAGAGTGATATATTGACTCATTGGATGAATTGGACATGAGTAGGGCAACCTCTGAAAGTATTGTTTGGGACAAAGGTGTCATTGACCTTGTGATGGTACTTATTATTTAATTCTTGAGAATCTATCTTCTGTGCCTGAGACTTTTGGCAGTATGCCACACCATCTAGAACACAAAATATCCCCAAGGATACACTACACTGGGTAAGAAAAAACATATATAGGAAGAGACAATTATGAAATAAAACCTGTAAAGCTGCACTTATCAGATTCAGCCAAGCAGCCAAGTTTCATCTGGGTTTTTCATTCTTCCTCAAAGACAATCATTTATATAACCACTCTTTGGAGCCAGTTTAGGAATACCAGCCCAGAGGATCTCAGAGAAGTGGAAGAAAGGCCGTCAATTCATTATGAAAGATTGTACCAGGGGCAGAGATATGGAAATTCTAGTGCAAGCTCTGAAATTTACTGGGGGTAGAGGCAGGATGGAAAAGGTATAGGCAGGAGGAAAAAGTAAGAATAGCTGGTAATTAGATTTTTAAAAATTAATTTATTTTATTTTTTAAAATAGAATTAAAAAAAGAAAAACAAAAAAATGAAAGAAAACAAAAATGAACATTATCATGTACCCAGAAGAACATCTGGGGTGGGGAATTACCAGATCAAGAAAGTATATATTAGTAAAAGAAATTATATTCATGTGTCCATATTTTCTTTACTTCCTTGCAAATTGTTCTTTTGTTCTCTGCTGCTCACCTTTTATACTTTATTCTTTTTCCCCCTTTCATCCCTCCCCACCCTGAAGCAAGCTATAGTTAAGGAAGGATATACTTATGAATACATATATAGATATATAGATATATAGATACTCACACATATCTTTCTTATCCCTGCTGACTCTGTTTTAATTCTGCTCCTAACTTGCTTTGCTATTACTTAATCTTTCCTCACCCATGGTGGTTTTTGGATTCTAATTAAAATCTACCTCATCAAAAAAGAGTCATCCAGCAGAACTTTAGAGTTATCTACTCTTCCTTCTCCTTCCCTCATTTTCCCTCCATATTTTATCCCTTGCCAAGGTTTGTATATTATATCTCCACAATAGCTCTTTTATCCACTTGTGTGGGACAAAAAGACCCTAACTAAAAATTGACTGCTCAGAGACTTCTCTAGGTACAAACAGGAAGTTTCTTTATTTTGGTTCTCTCGAGAAGCAGAGAGATCCCTGCCCCAGAGAAGCTGGGGCAGGGACGCCAATTGTACAAAAATAAGAAACATAGTTATATAGCCAAGATTACAGAAACACCCCCTTCCTTTAACCCACCCAAGCCCCCAGTTTAATCTTTAAAGTCATTGGCC
>JAJPUD010029024.1:0-11950 GCA_023553655.1 Myrmecobius fasciatus
ATAAGTATGCCCAGCTAATACAATAAAAATGGCATTTCTACCTAAATTAATCTAAATATTCAGTGCCATACCAATCAAACTTCCAAGAAATACTTAGAGATAGAAAAAAATAATATTAAAGTTCATCTGGAAGAACAAAATGTCAAGAATTTCAAGGGAATTAATGAAAATATGCAAATTAAGGTGACTTGGCTGTCAACATAAAACTATATTATAAAGCAGCAGTTGGTCAATCTGTGGAGGCCAGGGAATGACTATTGCAATTAGGCTGAACCAATCTAGCCCAGTGGACAAGCTGTCATCACTTGAAGTTCTGGCAAAAAATAAATGAATGAATGAATGAATAAATAAATGAAGCCAGTGACTAAATCCCTGAACCCCAGGGAAAAAAACAACTTGGGACAGTGTCCCTTATACCCCAAAAGCTGAGTTTAATTTTAAGAGTCATGAAATAGACTAAAAAATGATTTAAAAAACAGACACCACCACAGAAACTTAATATAACAACAGGGAAGATCAAAACTAAGAAGAGGACAACAATTCAAAATTCCTATATGTGAAACCTCAAAAGGAAATACAAATTGGTCTTAAGATTCAAAAGCCTTCTTAGAAAAGTTCAAAAAAATTTTAATAATCAAATGAGAGAGAAGAAAAACTGTGAAAAGAAATGGAATTTATAGAAGAGAGAATAAATACTCTGGAAAAGGTTGGGCACATATAGACTTAAGAAATAATTCCTTAAAACAATAATAGAATTGGCTCCAAACAAACAAAAAATACTGAAAGAAAAAAAAGAAAACTTCTTAAAAAGAAATAGCAAAATGGAAAAAGAGGTAAATAGATTTACATATATACACATATATGTATCTATATAGGTATAATCATGCATGTATAAACAGGTACATCCATATGTATCTATGTAAGACTGTATGTAATATACTTGTTTGTCATCTGTTTCTATGAAGGTAAATAACATCATCCTTCAGAATTCCAACTCTTTCCATATTTTTTAAATCCATCATTTCCTACACAACAGCAACATCCCAACCTTATATTCTAGTTTTCAGGGCTGGTGCTCTATCAACTGCACCATCTAGTTGCCCCCAAATTTTAATTTTAGATATAACATTAGCCAAGAGGTTACAGTAATTTATAACAAGGATCATAGACTATGCCCATGTGTGATTTATACCAGAAATATAGGTTTGACTCTACATTAGGAAAATTCTTAGTGTAAGTGATCATATCAAATAAAAAAAGCAAACCACAACCATATGATTTTCTCAATAGCTGCCAAAAAAAAGTTTGACAAAATATAGCATACTGTATATTTAAAACACTAAGAACATGGGAATAGATGGAACTTCGATTAAAATGAAAAGTAGTACCAAAAAGTATCAGCAAGCATTTTGTGCAATGGAGATAAGTTAGAAGCATTCCCAATAAGATTAGGGGTAAATAAAGGATGCCCATTATCTCCACTATTATTCAATAAAGTATTAAAAATGCTAGCTTTAGCAATAAGAAAAGAAAAAGAAATAGGATTTAGAATAGGAAATGAAAAAAAACTTATCACTCTTTCTAGATGATATGATAGTATACTTAAAGAATCCTAGAGAATCACCTAAAAACCTATTTGAAATAATTAAAAATTTTAGCAAAGTTGCATGATATAATATAAACCTACAGAACTCATCACCATTTTAAAATATGTAACCAACAAAGCCCAGCAGCAAAATTCACCTGTAAAAACAAAAGATCAAAAATATAATGGAAATTAATGAACAAAAGGAGAAGGAAAGTAGTCATTCCACATTTAAAGCCATAGTATAAAGTGGTTATCATCAAAAGTATTTGGTACAGGGTGAAAAAGAGTGGTGAATCAATAGAAGAGATCCAAGAAAAAGATAAAATATCAAATGACTATAGTATAGATAAACTCAAAGATTACAGCTTCTGGAATAAGAGCTCCTTATTGGACAAAAAATTCTCAAAAAAGTGAAAAATAGTATGGTAGAAACTAGATATAGACCAACCTCACATAGCCTATACCAAGGTAAAATCAAAAATGATACATGAATAGACATAAGGCTAAAGCATAAGCAAATTAATACAAGGCATAGTTTACCTGTAAGATCCACGGAGAAGGAAAAACTTTATTACCATATAAGAAATGGAGAACATTATAAAATGCAAAATGAATAGGTTTTCTATAAAATCATTTTTCTTATTTTATGGAAAGAAATATACTAAAATGTAGATGAAAAACTAAGAACTAATAAAATTAAAGATTCTTTAAGCTTCTGAATTTCTACAGAGTATTTTAATCTGTAGAACATATAGCCATATCAAATAGAATGAGGCATTTGTTCTCTAATTGTTCTCCATAAACATCTGCAGTTTTCTGTAGTAAAATCACTAAAATTATTTCTGGAGCAATGAGACAATTGAGGTGGAGGCTTGTCCAGGCTCATATAGCCTAGTAAGTGAAGTGTCTGATGTCTTCTGACTTCAAGGTCAGTACTCTGTCCACTGAGCAATCTAGCTGTTCCTAGATCATTTAATTTTATATTTTTATTAAAGCATTTTATTTGCATAACATATGTATGGGTAGTTCCTCAGCATTGATCTTTACAAAGCTTTCCATTACAATTTTACCCCTAGTCCCCACGCCTCCCATAGATGGCAGGAAGTCCATTACATTCTAATAATGATAAAAATACTTGACAAGTTGATGTGCAAGAAAAATCCTATCTACAAGGAAAAAAATAAGAGAAAGGAAACACAATGCAAACAAACATCAATAAAGAACATGAAAATGTTATTTTGTAGTCCACATTTCATATCCCTCTCTCGGGGTGCATATGGCTTTCTTCACTGAACAACTGGAACTGGTTTGACACATTTCTTTGTTGCAGAGAGCCATGTCCATCAGAGTTGATCATCATATAGTATTGTTGTTGCTGTATATAATGATCTCCTGGTTCTGCTCATTTCACTCAGCATCAGTTCATGCAAGTCTCTCCAGGCCTCTCTGAAATCATCTTGCTGGTCGTTACTTACAGAACAATAATATTTCATAATATTCATATACCATAATTTATTCAGCCACTCTCCAAATGATGGACATCCATTCAGTTTCCAGTTTCTAGCCACTACAAAAAGAGCTGCCACAAACATTGTTGCACATGTGGGTACCTTTCCCTCCTCTAAGATCTCTTTGGGATATAAGCCCAATAGAAACACTGCTGGGTCAAAAGGTATGCACACTTTGATTACTTTTTGAGCATAGATCCAAATTGCTCTCCAGAATGACTGGATCCGTTCATAGTTCCACCAACAATGTATTAGAGTCCCAGCTTTCCCACATCCCCTCCAACATTCATCGTCATCTTTTCCTGTCATTTTAGCCAATCTGACAGGTGTGTAGTGGTACCTCAGAGTTGTCTTAATTTGCATTTCTCTGATCAATAGTGATTTGGAGCAACGTTTCATATGACTAGAAATGGTTTTAATTTCATCATCTGAAAATTGTCTCTTCATATCCCTTGACCATTTATCTATCGAAAAGTGGTGTGAATTTTTATATGAGACAATTCTCTATATATTTTAGAAATAAGGCCTTTATCAGAACCATTAAATGTAAAGATGATTTCCCAATTTGATGCTTCCCTCCTAATCTTGTCTGCATTACTTTTATTTGTACAGAAAGTTTTTAACTTAATATTATCTATCTTGTGTTCAATTGAGAGTTCCAGATCTTCTTTGAACATAAATTTATTCCATCTCCACATGTCTGAGAGGTAAATTATACTACATTCCTCTAATTTGCTTACAAAATCACACTTTTTATCTAGATCATGAACCCATTTAGATCTTATCTTGGTATGTGGTGTAAAGTGTGGGTCAAGCCAAAATTTATTCCACACTAATGTCCAATTTTCCCAGCAGTTTTTGTCAAATAATGAGTACTTATTCCAAAAGCTGGGGTCTTGTGTTTTATCAAACACTAAATTGCTAAAGTTATTACCTAGATTGTCCTGATATTCTATCCTATGCCACTGATCGACTGCTCTATTTTTCAGCCAGTACCAAATGGTTTTGATGACTGCTGCTTTATAATATAGTTTTAGATCTGGTACAGCAAGGCCACCTTCATCTGCCTTTTTTTTTCCATTAATTCCCTTGAAATTCTTGACCTTTTGTTCTTCCAAATGAACTTTGCTACTATTTTTTCTAGATCTGCAAAATAATTTCTTGGCAGTTTGATTGGTATGGCACTAAATAAGTAGATTAGTTTGGGTAGTATTGTCATTTTTATTATATTCGCTTGGCCTACCCATCAGCACATAATGTTTTTCCAATTGATTAGATCTGATCTTATTTGTGTGGAAAGTGTTTTGGAGTTTAGTTTGTACAGTTTCTGACTTTTCCTTGGCAGATAGATTCCCAAATATTTTATAGTATCATCTGTTATTTTGAATGGAATTTCTTTTTGTATCTCTTGCTGCTTAACTATGTTGGTAATATATAAAAATGCTGATGATTCATGTGGATTTATTTTGAATCCTGCCACTTTGCTAAAGTTGTGAATTGTTTCTAGTAGATTTTTAGTTGAGTCTCTAGGGTTCTCTAAGTATACCATAATGTCATCTGCAAAGAGTGATAATTTGGTTTCTTCATTACCTACTCTAATTCATTTTATCTCTTTTTCTTCTCTTATTGCCAAAGCTAACATTTCTAATATAATATTAAATAGTAATGGTGACAGTGGGTAGCCTTGTTTCACTCCTGATCTTATTGGGAATGGTTCTAGTTTGTCTCCATTACATATGATGCTTGCTGATGGTTTTAAGTAGATGCCAATAATGATTTTAAGGAAAAGCCCATTTATTCCTACACTCTCTAGTGTTTTTAATAGGAATGGATGTTGGATTTTATCAAATGCTTTTTTTGCATCTATTTAGACAATCATATGGTTTTTGTTAGTTTGGTTATTAATGTAATTGATTATGCTGATAGTTTTCCTAATATTGAACGAACCCTGCATCCCTGGTATAAATCCTACTTAGTCATAGTGTACTATCCTGGGGATGATTTTCTGTAATCTCATTGCTAATATCTTATTTAAAATTTTTGCATCAATATTCAATAGGGAAATTGGTCTATAGTTTTCTTTCTCTGTTTTCACCCTACCTGGTTTAGCTAACAGCACCATATCGTTCTCATAGAAGGAATTTGGTAGTATACCTTCTGTCCCTATTTTTTCAAATAGTTTGTGTAGTATTGGAATCAATTGTTCTTTGAATATTTGGTGGAATTCACATGTAAATCCATCTGGCCCCGGAGATTTTTTTCTTAGGGAGTTGGTTAATAGCTTCTTCTATTTCTTTTTCTAATATGGGGCTATTTAAATAATTTATTTCCTCTTCTGTTAACCTAGGCAATCTATATTTTTCTAGATACTCCTCCATTTCATTTAGATTATCAAATTTACTGGCATAAAGTTGGGCAAAGTAACTGCTAATTATTGCTCTAATTTTCTCTTCATTGGAGGAAAGTTCTCTCTTATTATTCTTGAGACTAACAATTTGATTTTCCTCTTTCCTTTTTCTTATCAAATTAACTAAAGACATCTATTTTGTTGGTTTTTTCATAGAACCAACTCTTAGTTTTATCTATTAATTCAAAAGTTTTCTTATTTTCAATTTTGTTAATTTCCCCTTTTATTTTTAGAATTTCCAATTTGGTATTTAAGTGAGGGTTTTTAATTTGTTCTTTTTCTATTTTTTTTAATAATAAGCCCAATTCGTTGATGTTTTCTTTCTCTATTTTATGCAAGTAAGCATCTAGAGATATAAAATTACCCCTTATAATCACTTTGGCCATATCCCACAAATTTTGATATGTTGTCTCATTATTGTCATTCTCCTGGATGAAATTACTGATTGTGTCCATGATTTGCTCTTTCACCCATTCATGCTTCAGAATTAGATTATTTTATTTCCAATTAACTTTTGGTCTATTTTCTCCTGGCCTTATGTTGCATGTGATTTTTATTGCATCATGATACGAAAAAGATGCATTTACTATTTCTGCCTTTCTTCATTTGATTTTGAGGTTTTTTATGCCCTAATACATGGTCAATTTTTGAATAAGTTCCATGGACCACTGACAAAAAAGTATACTCCCTACTGTCTCCATTCAATTTTCTCCAAAGATCTATCATACCAAACTTTTCTAACAATTGGTTTACCTCCCTAGTTTCTTTCTTATGTAATTTGTGGTTTGATTTATTTAATTCTGAGAGAGCAAGGTTGAGACTTTACTGTAGTAGTGGTAGTATAGTTTGGCTGTCTATTTCTTCTTGCATCTCTCTTAATTTCTCCCCTAGGAATTTGGAGGCTATTGCACTTGGTGCATACATATTTAGTATTGATATTGATAAATTATCTGTGGTACTCTTTAATAAAATATTGTTTCCTTCCTGATCTCTTTTGATTAGATCTACCTTTGCTTTTACTTGGTCTGAGATAAGAACTGCTACCCCTGCTTTTTTTTTTGTTCACCTGAAGCATAATAGGTTCTGCTCCAGCCTTTTACTTTCATCCTATATGTGTCACTGTGGTTTAGATGTGTTTTTTTGTAGACAAAATATTGTGGGATTCTGGTTCTTAATCCAGTCTGATATCTGCTTCTGCTTTATGGGAGAGTTCATCCCATTCACATTCACAGTTAGAATAACTAATTCTATATTTCCTGCCATCTTATTTACCCAAGTTATGTTTTTCCCTTTCCTTTCCCCTTTCTCCCTTCCCCCTTCCTCATTATTTTGCTTTTGATGAACCCTTCCGCCAAACAATCCTTCCCCTTTTAGAGCCTCTCCCCCTTTTTTTACTCCTTCCCTTTGATTTTTCTATTTTCCCTTCTATTGGTTTATCCCTTTCTTTTCCTCCTTTCCCTCCCCCTTCCCTATAGTGAAGGACAAGTTTCTCTATGAAATCAAAAGTGTCTGATAAACACTTTTAGAGCCCAATCTGATGAGAGTAAGATTTACACAATACTCATCTCCCTCCCTTCCTTCTCTCAATTATATTAGGATGTCTTTGCCTCTTCAAGAGATTTTACCTTGTTTTTACCTCCTTTTTTTAGATCTTATTTTACTACTTTTTCCCTCTTTTCCCCAGTATGACAACCTTTCCCCCTCTAGTTCTCTTTTTCATATTATCAAAGTAATATCTAGTTAATTATACCCCCAAACTTTAAGTATTCTCCTAGTAGAAATAATGTTCTCAAGAGTCCTTTCCTTTTTACCTTTTTTTATGTCTCTCTTAAGTTCTGTGTTTGGAGGTCAAATTTTTTGTTCAGATCCGGTCTTTTCATTAGAAATAGGTGAAATTCACCTATATCATTAAATGATCATCTTCTTCCCTGGAGCATAATGCTCATTCTAGCTGGATAGGTTATTCTTGGCTATAATGCAAGTTCCTTTGCCTTTTGGAATATCTGGTTCCAGGCCCTTCGATCCTTCAATGTAGAGGCTGACAGATTGTGTGTGATTCTAATTATTGATCCTCAGTATTTGAATTGTTTCTTCCTAGCTGCTAGCAGAATCTTTTCCTTGGTGCGATAGTCCTGAAATTTAGCCACAATATTCCTTGGGGTTTTCATTTTGGGGTCTCTTTCAGGAGGTGATCGGTGAATTCTTTCAGTGGTGATTTTGCCTTCTGATTCTACCACCTCAGTGCAGTTTTCTTTCAGGATTTCCTGGAAAGTAGTGTTTAGATTCTTTTTTTCATCGTGGCTTTCAGGAAGTCCAATAATCCTTAGATTGTCTCTCCTAGATCTATTTTCCAAGTCAGTTGTTTTTCCTAGGAGATATTTCATATTTTCTTATATTTTTTTCATTTTTTTTGTTTTTGTTTGACCAATTCTTGAAGTTTTATTGAGTAATTCATTTGCATTTGTTCAATTCTTATTTTTAAAGTGTTGTGTTCTTCAGTTAACTTTTTTTAACTCCTTTTGTAACTGGCCAATTTGTTCATTCCACTCTTTTTCCACTTCACTAATTTTATTTTTCAGTGCATTATTGTCTACTTCCAATTCACCAATTTTGTTTTTCAATAAATTGGTGTTTTTTTTTTCTTATCTCTTTTCAGGGTATTATTTCCTTGTTGCACCAAACTCAGTTTATTTTGCCATTTATCACTCAGCTCTATTTTGAGATTCCTTATGCAATCTTCCAGAAAGGCTTTTTGAAAAGGGGACCAGGTTATATATTCCTTTATGGCTTCCTCTGGATTTATTTTGTCTACAGGTACCTCAGGATCTGGGGTCTGCCTTTCTTTCTCTCCATAAAAGCTGTCTATGGTAAGAGCTCTCTTCTACTTCTTACTAATTTTTTATTTTTTAAAAGCTTTGGGTCTGTGCAAAGCAGAGAAGTGGTGGCTAGCTGTGGTAGTTTGCCCTGGGGCAATTTCAGTAATTAACTTTCGTCCCCGGGTGGTTGGGCTAGGGCTTTGTGTTAGCAATGGGTTACAAACTGCCTTTTACAAGAGGCAGATCTGACAGAGCACCTGCCTGCAATCAGGGCAGAGTGTCCCCAGTGCCTCAGAAACTCTCACCAGCTGTTTTGAGTTCCTGCCACGCTGAGCCCTGCCCAGTTTCCTGCCTCTCCTGGACACAGGGCAAACTGCTCATTCCCATTGCTTGCCCCCTCTGCCCGACTGAAACAGACCTTTATGAAATTCTTCAAAGGTAACTTCAGCAAGCAGAATTTCTTAGTCCAAACATTTCTGGGTTTGTTGACTTAAAGATCAGTTCAGAGGCTTATTTTACTGTTGACTTGAGAGAAGGTCAGAGGGGGGCATAGAGAGTTGCTCACACTGCCATCTTGGCTTTGCCCTTTCTCTCCAAGATCATTTTAAAGAAATTTAAAAAGTTAAAATAAAACCTTTTAATAAGTTTTTTTTTGTTTTTTTTAAATCAAGATTTATTTATTTATTAGTTTGGAGGTTTCTTCCTTTCACATAGTTTATTTTTTCTTCTTTTTTCTTATAATAGATGTAAACAAAAATTCAGATGTACTTCATGTGTTTTAAAATTTTAATCTCTGACCAATGAGGAATCTTTACTTAAATGTTTTCTATATTGAAGTTTATAACATAACATAAAAGAAAGGGATATTTCAATTTGCAAACTTTTTAGTGACAGGACCCTAAGCAAATCAATAATAAGGAAACTTTTAGAACCACTTTTAATTTCATATAAGTGCACACACACATTAGTTCATATCACATTTTTATAAATTCATCATTTAACCAGTTGTTTACCAGTTCTTTACATTTCTTTTCCCATTTTCTAGATTTGAATAATTAATAACCCTACTAGAATTTCAATAAAAATTAAAACTAAACAAAAAATAAAAAGCTTTTTGTATCTGCTAACACAAGACACAATTAGATATAAAATTTCATATGTGTTAGTCAGCTTATGATTTCATTTGAATTATCTGCTCTTTAGGTCCGTGATCTCCAAAAGGTCTGTCTGGACAGGGGGAGATAGGGTGGCATGATTCCAGAAGATGTGTTTTCAACCAACAAGGTAAGGTAGTAGGAAGGTAAACCATATCTCTTTCCATTCCACAATAGGCAATGATAAGATTTATCTGTAGTACAATCATACTTATTTCTTACTTTCTCCCATCACTCTTTACCAGTTTTATAAGGGATAATAGCTTATTTATGAAAATTTTTGTTGATAAAATTCTTTTTTTTTTCTGAGGCAACTGTGATTGAGTTGCCCAGGGTATGAAGCTAGGAAGTGTTAAGTGTTTAAGGCAAGTTTTGAACTCAGGTTCTCCTGACTTCAGGGCTGATGCTCTATTCACTGTGCCACCTAGCTGCCTTGATAAAAATCTTAAATAGCTAACTACCACAGAGAATGACAGTATCCAAAAACATCATGACTAGCAAAATATTGGGTATTATCTAACAAGATGAAGTCTAATAATAATAAATTTAAATAATTTACATTGGTACAAAAATTCAACTTAATAAGTACAAGGTGAAATAGATATTATTAGCAAATTGTCTCAACATGATCTGAGTGTTTTGAAAAATTGAAAACATATTCAGAGTCAGCATAATCTGAATATATATATATATATATATATATATACAGTTTTTTATCTCTATCTCTCTCACTCTCAGTATCTACTCTTTTCCAGAACTCAGTCAATAGTGACTCACCATGACCTTTATGTACAGTAAGGCTATTCTACCAATCACTAATATAATTTTTCAATTCTTTTGTTGACCCAGAGATAATTAACTATGAAAAAGTTCAATCTATTTTGAAAATTTGTAAACAATTGTTCCCCTCTCAATTTTTTTTTCAAAAAATTTTCAATGACTTGAAGACCATGTACTATAATTGTGCTTCTCCTAGTTCCAAAGGGCACCTACATTTGTGAAAAATACATTCTTGTCTATCTAAAAGGAGGTTAAAATGCAACATTGAACTCTATATGTTATCAAGGAACATGCAATGTTTGTTTTGTTTTGATTTTGAATAAATGTTTTTTTTAAAGGGGAAACAATAAAAAAATTACTAGACTAATTTAAATATTATTTTAAAAAATATCTTGTCCTGCAGTTGCAGCTTACTTATGTTCTGGCCCTGCTCTCCTCTTTCTATTTAATATAATGTCTTTTCACTTTTAAAAAATATACTTTCATATCACAGATTTTTCCTTCAAATTTCTAGTTGTTACTTGCCCATGACACCACAGAACGGAAACAGGTATTCTCTCCCTATAAAATTCATGTCTTTTACTTTCATAGTTAAACTGTTCAGCTATGGAGATAAAATAGGATTAAGTAAATTAGAACTACAAAAACTTCTATGGAATGGAGCCAATGTGGAGGAGTAAAGCCAGAAAGCTTCTTGAACTCTTCCAGTTTTCTCCAAAAACCACATGAAACCAAGCCTCTGAACAGCATCTGGAAGAATGAAAGCAGTCTCCAGTTCAACGTAGATTAGAAAAACTATGAGAAAGGTCAGTTTCCCTGGTAAAATGGGTGTTCAACCCAGCTCATATATACTTAGAAAAAATGAGTTGGAGGGTATTAATCATAGCAAATGAGAAACTGAGACTCACAATGTTGGCTCAGTACAGGAGCAGATCAGTGGGGTAGCATCTATTCCTAGCTCATAAGTCAAAGTCTGAGAAGCCAGAATGTTTCCTGAAAAGATCAGATAAAGGTACTTCCTGAAAACACAAGGAGCATCTGTGCTCAAAGTCAAGGCTCAGAGCTGCATAGGAAACTTTGAACAGTATCCTCTTTATCCTAGGAGCAGAGCTCAAACACAAAAGTAAAGAACAAAACAAAACAAAACAAAACAAAAAAAAAAAAACAAAAACAGGAAATGCCAAAAAAAGGGAAAGAAAATGAGCAAAATGAGCAAGAAACAGAAAAGAATCTTGATCATAAAAAAACTACTATAGTGAGAGGGAAAAAGAAAATAACTCAGAAAAAATGTCCACAGGGGAATTCACAAAGACTGATATGAATTAGTCTCAAGGTTAAAGAGGTTTTTTGATAGTGCTCATTAAATACTTTAAATGGCAAATAAAAGAAGCAGAAGAAAAATGAGAAAAGAAATGAGAGGTATGGAAAATGGTAAACAGCTTAAAAAAGGAAGGTAATTCCTTTAAAAATACTATAGGTCAAATGCAACCAAAAAAATCCACTGAAGAAAACAACACCTTGAAAAATACAATTAACCAAATGGAAAAAAAAAGAGATACAAAAGCTAACTGAAGAAAATCACACAATTAAAACTAGAACAAGGCAAATGGAATCTAACATCTCTATGAAACATGAAGAAATGAAGAATGAGTCTAACAAAATAAAAAGAATGAAATAAATGGAAGAAAATGTAAAAT